>SJXQ01008320.1:35639-46741 GCA_006408695.1 Aepyceros melampus | reverse complement strand
CCAACAGTGTAAGAGGGTTCCCTTTTCTCCACACCCTCTCCAGCATTTATTGCTTGTTGACTTTTGGATCGCAGCCATTCTGACTGGTGTGAAATGGTACCTCACTGTGGTTTTGATTTGCATTTCTCTGATAATGAGTGATGTTGAGCATCTTTTCATGTGTTTGTTAGCCATTCGTATGTCTTCTTTGGAGAAATGTCTATTTAGTTCTTTGGCCCATTTTTTGATTGGGTCATTTATTTTTCTGGAGTTGAGCTGCATAAGCTGCTTGTATATTTTTGAGATTAGTTGTTTGTCAGTTGATTTCTTACTTAGTATAGCAACTACATTTTCATTCAATGAGTGGTCAATGTTAGGTATTATACCAGGGGCTGGAGGGGAAAATGAGTAAGATATAGTCTCTGATTGTAAAACTTCACAGGCTGGTTGGGCAAATAGGCAAGTAAGTATTGCATTGTAATTTTAATGAGCTAAGTAATACTATAGCACAGAGGGCAGAGTTGATGTCAGCACAGAGCAGATTCTTGCCACAGAGACAGGAGAGGCAGCAGAGGAAAAATGGTTTCATAAAGGAGGAAGGAAGCAGCATTGGTTATTGTTGTGGTTGCCACCCAGTTCAATCATCCAACTCTGCGACCCCATGGACTGCAGCACCCCAGGCCTCCCTGTCCCTCACCATCTCCTGAAGTTTACCCAAGTTCATGTTCGTTGCATTGGTAATGGCGTCCAGCCATCTCATCCTCTGACACGCTCTTCTTCGCCCTCTATCTTTCCCAGCCTCAGGGACTTTTCCAGTGAGTCAGCTGTTGGCATTAGATAACCAAAGTACTGGCACACAGGCTCAAAGGATGTGCAAAAATGCAAGATGTAGACAAAGCAATGAAGGAGAGGGTGTAAAATCCCTGTGAACTGTTGCAACAGTTGCAGGCTGTTTGGTGCCTGGAACACAGGTTGTGTGTGGATGAGCAATGAGTGTTTGGTCTACAGATAGCCCCAGACCAGATTGCAAAACACCTTCAATGGCCATGCTAAGGAATTTGTGCTTTTTCTGTAGGTAATGGGAGTCTCTGAAAATTTTTCATGCAAAGGAATATTACAGTCATATTTACCGTTTACAGAGTACCTTGAGAGCAGTGTAGGGCGTTGGCTGTCTTTCCCACAAAGGGAGTAAGCTCTGTAGGGCCACAGCCCTGTCCACCCTTGTGTCTCTGTGCTCCCTCATGCAGTGCCTGATCTTGGAGCCAGAACTGTGGCTGAACAGCTCCATAATTGGAGGTCAAACTTGAGAGGAAACTAGCCAATCAGGTTATAATTAGCAAAGTGAGAAAATACAAATGTTTGAACCAAGAACTGGAAAGGAAAGGGAGACATTAAAATTCGACAGAATGAAAACTTGATTAATTCTGCATTGGAGTTAGGGAAGATGAAGACGTTTAAAAGACTCTCTAACATGGAAGTGACGGTGTAAATCCAAGTGGGACTTTAAAGCTTATTGTTTGATAAAGTCAGTAATTCAGACAAGGCCAGGTTGTATTTGAGTGGTCTGTGGGACATCAAAATTCAGAATAGATTAAGCAATTATATGTATCTATGTGCTTTGCTGGTAGCTCAGATAGTGAAGGATCTGCCTGTCGATGCACGAGATTCAGGGTTCATCTCCAGGGTCAGGAAGATCCTCTGGTGGAGGGCATGGCTACCCACTCCAGTATTCTTGCCTGGAGAATTCCATGGACAGAGGAGTCTGGCAGGCTACAGTCCATGTGGTTGCAAAGAGTCAGATAGACTGACTGACTAATACCTTTGCTTTTCATATATATAAAGTTCAGTTAGATTTTGTTCAGAAATGTTTACCTTATGATCTGTGCAATTGCAGTGAAAGCCATGGGGCATAATCAAACCTCTCCCCAAAAGCAGATAAAATGAGAAAAGAAGAGGAATGAAAGTATAATACTGAGGTCACCAACATTTAACATAAAGTTATAGAAGAAGCACCAATGAAAGAAACAAAGAGGGACTTTCCATAGAGATAAAAGGAAGTATCAGTTCACAAAGACCACAGAGGCAGGAGATGATTAGCAGTCAGACATTTCCAGAAGTGTAGTAAGTGAAGGACTGCAGGCATGGACGTGATAGCCTGTGGATTGCACGGAGGATATGAATTTCTGAGTAGTGCGTGCGGTCACCAAGTGGCAGTGGGTGGAGAGATGGCACCAGCAAGTACAGATTTTTCTCTCCAAACCTGAACTAAGGAAAGAGTTAGGTGTAACTCCTGGGGAACACAAGGGCAGGGATATTTTTATATTGGAGGACATTTCAGGATCTTTCCTAGGAAATGGAAGGGGTTATATTATAATGAGAAGATCGAAGTGAAGACTAAAGGGGAAATGAGGTCTGGCCTCTGAGGGGACAGGAGCAGAGAGATCTTGGAATAGAAACTTAGGTAACTGAATTCCTCAATACTTTTTATCTTCTAAGGTACTTTTCATATTACAATTTTGTGTACATCAGTAGCTTAGAGTTTGCTGTAGGAGAGATATACATTTAAAAGGTATCTTTCTGGGACTTCCCTGGTGGCCCAGTGGTTAAGATTTCAGCTTCCAGTGGGGGTGTGGGTTGTATCCCTGGTCAGAGAGCTAAGATACCATGTGCCTCCTGAACCAAAATACCAAAATATTAAAATAGAAGAAGCAGCAGAAATTTTGTAACAAGTTTAATGAAGACTTTAAAAATGATCCACATCAATAAAAAACTTAAAAAATAAATACAAGGTCCATTTGTATCTACACTAATTAAAGTCATAGCAATATCCAGGCAGTGCAGGAAAAATCGATGATATTCAATGGAGTTAAAAGTTCATGTCATCAGAAGGTTTGGGGGAAAGTACATTTTTATTCAAAATTGATATTTTGTTTAAAATAGCTTTATAAAACTATTAAATATAACGCATCTAGAGTTCAATGAAAAACAGATAATTATCAATTCTGGATCCTGAAATAACAGGATTGTTCTCAGTGCGGGACTCCCCGTACAGATACATAGATAACTTCTTAAATCCTTTCCTTGATCATTGATTTGTATGTGTGTGTGTGCATATGATCTATATAAAATATATAGGTATATAATAAAATAGACATATAAATATATAAAATGAAGGTAAAAGTCGCTCAGTCATGTCTGACTCTTTGTGACCCCATGTACTATACAATTCATGGAATTCTCCAGGCCAGAATACTGGAGTAGGTAGATTCCCTTCTCCAGGGGGTCTTCCCACCCCAGGGATCAAACCCAGGTCTCCCACATTACATTGCAGACAGATTCATTACCAGGTGAGTCACCAGGGAAGCCCAATATATAAAAGTAGATGCGAAAAATAAAAAATAGATGTATATTTATATATGGATCATACACACACTTATATACATACGTAAGTGTGTTTGTAAAATCTTTGCCCCATGGTTTAAATTACTAGCTTAAAAATAAGTCTTGGGATTTCCCTGGCAGTTCAGTGATTAAGAATCCAAGCTTCTACCACAGGGAGCACAAGTTTGAGGCCTCACTGAAGAAGTAAGATCCCACAGGTAGGGCAGTGTGGCCAAAAAAAGAATAAGTCTTTGCACCTTAGTAACTCCTGCATGATTTTGCACTAGCTACACTGTCTTTTTTGCATAAAAACACAATGCATATTTACCAACATAAAATTATACAACCAGATTTGATTATTAGCAAACACTCGAGGAATTACCCAACATTCATTTTTTAAAAATACACAAAAGAGAGTAAAAAAACAGACCACAAGTGACAGGTCTGAGAAATAGAAATAGGCTAAAAAAGCCAGAATGGTAGTTATTATTTGCTTATGCATGTTTGCATATGGAAAACTGTGACTTTGTGAAATGATTATTCAGACTAAACTGAATAATTGATTTGCTTTAACTGGTTAATATCAAAGTAATCAGTAGGAAGTAGGCTTGCTCTTCCAACTGGTTTTTATAGAAGTGTTAAAGTTCACAAAGAGAAATCTTAAAATTTTGACATACAGCAGCTGCAGATTCCTAGGGGACTGGAAAGTGTTTGAATGAAATGTCAGTTGCTACAAAAAACAAGTATAAAACATTCCCTTATAATGGACTGTTTCTCATTTCCTGTGAGTGGAGCACCATTGTCTAGATTGTACAAAATGTGCTTAAAGTTAACTTAAATTGTTTAAACGAACCTATTTAGGAAGTTTAAAGACTTCAGATAATCATTAGAATTTTTTAAGCATTTAATCATTGTTTGTATTGTAACACAAGTTGGTATCAATAACAAGTAAAATGATAGGTGATGATAGAAATAATAAAAATGGAACTTTAAACCAATTTTAAGTATAAAATATTATAAGTGTTTATATCCATGCCCTGAATTTATTTTAGTTACTTAGCATTACATATCATTTGAAGACACAGAGAAGTAAATGGATAATATTCACTAGTTTCTATTTTGATATTTATGCTTTTATTTTTTTATCTCTGTGTATACTTTTTTATTGGAATTGCAATTTCTGGGAGTTCCCTCGTGGTCTAGTGGCTAGAATTCAGTGCTTTCACTGCCATGGCCTGGGTTCAGATGATCAGGGAACTGAAATCCCACAAGCCTTGTGTGTGGCCAAAAAAAAAAAAAAAATGCAATTTCTGTTTTGACCTAAGTTTCTCCACATCATTAGACTTTCTTCTTCAACACAATTCTCTTCCATGCTTTGATTTATCATAATTTGTTTTAACATATCCACTACTTTTGGACATCTAGGTTGTTTGAATTTTCAGTTTCATAAATTGCATTGTGACAATTCTAGTGGATAAATCTTTGCCCTAATTCTGTATCCCTTAATACCTTAGGATAAATTCTTGGAAGTGGCATATCAGAGGCAAAGTGTATGAAGTGTATGTACAGTTTAAAGCATTTGATGCTGCTGCTACTGTTGCTAAGTCGCTTCAGTCGTGTCTGACTCTGTGTGACCCCGTAGACGGCAGCCCACCAGGCTCCCCCCGTCCCTGGGATTCTCCAGGCAAGAACACTGGAGTGAGCTGCCATTTCCTTCTCCAATGCGTGAAAGTGAAGTCGCTCACTCATGTCGACTCTTAGTGACCCCATGGACTGCAGCCTATCAGGCTCCTCCGTCCATGGGAGTTTCCAGGCAAGAGTACTGGAGTGGGGTGCCATTGCCTTCTCCATAGACCCTGTCAAAATGCCCTGAAAAAAAAACAAAGTTGTATCAATTTACATGCTGACTAAAAATATTAATAAATATCTTTTCCCGTAAGCCTTTGACAAGGAAAGTTGCCATGCTTAAAATTTTGGCAACTAAATGGAAATATAGTATCTTACTGTTGTATATTCATTTGAGTAGTAGGTTAAATATAGTCTCATATGTGTGTGAGTACTCATTGTATTTCTTTTGTGAATTGTCAGTTTATGCCCTGTGCACATTATTCTATTCGGGGTGGAGAAATGTATCTTCCAGAACATCAGGAAACTGAAGGAGGAGACAGCATTCAAGGACATTGGGACATTGACTCTGCTTTTTTTCCACCTTGTGTACATCTGGCCTTGATGAGACGGGTTTGGTAGCAGGAGGACCTGATAAAAATAAACATCTCCTTAAATGCAGGCCTTCTGCTTATAGACATATGTGTAAGTTCCCCAGTAGTGATGAATAATGACATGAACTCCAGCTACGAAAGAGCTGGGCACAGCACAGATGTAACGTCCTCTGCTCCATCAGGATTCCACCTTGCTTAAACAGCTGCACTCTCCTTATTAGAGATTCTAGGTGCCAAGAAAATCTGTATTGACTCCAGCTTGCAGAAGCAAGTTCATTTCCACAAAGTTTTGTATCCTTATTAAATAAATGAAAAACTTAAAGCAGGTGATAGTAACAGTGGGAGGTAAATCTCTTTCCATCAATCAATAAGCTGTTGGAAAAGATACAGAGATATTTACACATGTACATATACATTTTTTTTTCTTATTGAATTGCATAGGTTTCATGAAGCAAGAATCTTAATAACCCCTTGTCTCTTTTAAAATGTCTAAATATTAATATACCAGTAAGTGCTTTCCTCAGTTTAATTTTGTATTTGTTCATTTATTTGGCATCCCTGAGTGAGTTTGAACCATTTCATTTTTGAAAGAATTTTTTAGAAACTTTAAAGTATAGTTAACAATTATTATTTTCCTTATGGTGTTTTTATGCCTAGAAATGTTGACTTTACCCCTAGAACAAATAATCAGTTTTATTTTCTTCACTTTCGTATGTTTGGTTTTTTTTTCACATGTAATCTATCTGAATTTTAGACATAGTCTGTGGTGTGCACGGGCTTCCCTGATGGCTCAGCTGGTAAAGAATCCGCCTGCAATGCAGGAGACCTGGGTTCAGTGCCTGCGTTGGGCACACCTGGGTTGGGTGGTGTACAAATTTAAATTGATTTCCTTCACACTGTTTGCTTTTATAAATGTCATTTAATTTAATTAGGGATTGCTTCATAATGTCCAATGAATACATGCTAATCTACTTAAATTTTGGCAATAAGACATCAATAAAAATTAGTGCTGTTAATTCTTTGCAAAAGAAATGGGGTAAGATTTATGAGATATCTTATACAATAGTAGTAGATACTAAATTCAGGTGTGGTGGTTTCTGAGAGATCTAGAATGTTAACTAAAAGTAAACTTTTTCAGGAATGCACAATTAACCAGTAACAGTATAATATGTAACTCTTAGGCATTGCAAAAAATATAGTAGAAAAACAGATTCACATAGGTTTGTGGATGTTATGTATAATATCAGCAGCAATTATGAGATCTATTTTTTATTAAAAAATAAAGCATGAAACCTGTAAAAGTCAGGTTGCATATGCACTTATTTTGTGGACCTCCTTGCCTTAAATAATTTAACAGATATTTTTAAAGAATAACATTGGACGTTTTGCTCTCAGGCCTACAGACTTGAAGATACAAGGCATTATAAACAGAAAACAATTACAAGGTGAAGCAACTGGATGAAATGGTTTAGCAACATGGCTAAATTGCACATTGGAAAGAAAAAAGTAATAAAGGTTTGGAAAAGGAAAGATTTTGAAGAATTAGTAGAATTCCAGCAAGATTTTGAAGGTAGTAAAATATGTTGAAATATGGCAGAAAAGCAGTACATGCTTACAGTTGGAAAAACTTGAAGAAATGCTTGGAAGCACCAATGGAAACAGCGGTAGCCTCCCTAGTCACCCTTAGATTCTGGAAGGATCCTCTTGGGAAATACTGGAAGCTAAAGTTGACAGTTAAGTGGAATCCACTTGTGAAGAACCGTCAGTGTCATGATGAAAGAGCTAAGACTGTTTCTGCAGGCCACGTCTGTCCAGTCCACCTCTGAAAAGAGTGGAGACACGATGAATGGACTGTAGGAAGGCCAACTTGGAATGAATGAGCCGCAGTTCCATATACTGTAAATAGAAAGGTGATATGCTGAATCAAGAAGACAGGTGTAGTAGGATTTTCAGGACTTTGTCATGTGAGAAAGACAGGAGTTAAAGATGAGTGCAGAACCTGGAAAAATGTGGCTGCAGTAGGAAAATAAATAAAAAAAGGCCCCTGAAAGAGAGTTGAAATAGACTGTCATCTGCCCAATTATATAAAGCCATCGTGCAGAAGAGTGCATATTGCAGTTTCTGCAGCAATAAACAGTATGAAAAAGATGTTATCAAAAACTAAAAATAGATGTGGATTTAAGGGAATATACAATGATTTTATTCAAAAACGAGATGGACATGAATAATAGCATATCTAATACAGACTCAAAAGAGATGCTTATTTTTCCCTTTTTTTCCTGAAAGATCTCTTAGAACAAGACACTTAGTTATCATACGATATTAGCAAGAATCTATCTATTCTATTCTGGTGCACTAATTTGCTGCTAGAGTAAGAGCCTCAGTGATTGAAAAGCAGAGTGGGAGAATATTTTATTCCCATACATTTTAGTTGTGTCCTGCCAGATCTCAAAGCAGTCACTACATAAAATAGATTTCCTGTGCTCTTGATTTTGTACTTATCTTCACCATGGCTATAATGAGCGTTTTGCAACTAACGTATTTTCCATGGGAACCACCAGAAAAACCATGATGGTACAAGGAGGGAGGCTGCAAAATTATTAATAGTAAACCTTATTCCACTTCCACCAGTGGGTCTCAACCCTGAATAAGATTTTATATCAGTAAGATTGAATTCTGTAGATGGTTTCATAAAGGCAAGGGGGTGCCCTAACACTGAGCCAGTGGGCTCTTCAATGCTCTAAAGACAAAGGATTTAAATTCCAGTAGCTTTTATGGTCCATATTTGCATTTCTAAGGGTCTAGGTGTAAACTTTGTGGTTTCACCATTAGTACATTGAGTCTGATGATTATTCTCTATCTCAAAATCTTAAGAGATCAGTGCAGAGGGTCAGAAGAGGAGCAGTGTTTCTTTAAAGTATTGCAATAATTTTCCCTGTCTATTCCTATTGCTAAAGGGACACAAGGGATGAAAGGGATCTATTTGGTGGTGAAAGGTTTGTCCTTTAAGGGATAAGAATATTGCCGTTATCTACCCATGGTGTGAATATTGCCATATATACCCATGAGTTACTTTCGCCATGTTTCACGTGATTTGTACTAAGTATATAGCTCATTAATAGTTGACAGCTGTCAGGCAAGATTTTGCTTTCTGAAGAAATACTAGGAAGGCTCAGTACTTAGACTGACTTTTCGCATGAGATATATTTCTTATCCTATCTTAATTAGGAAATTTTACACACAAAAATTCTCTTACTCCAACCAATTCTGATTCTGCTGTGATGACATCATTCCTTTATGGAACAGTTTGTATTCTTTCCAAAATCCTTTCAAGATTCTTTCAAAATCCTTTGGCACCCATGGAAAGTGTCACTGCTCTGCAGAAGGATTTTGAAAATAGTTACTTTGTAACAATGATAACTCATAAGGATTTTGGATGTGAACATTGTTATTGTTCTTTAGAAAAATCACTGTATGAAAATCCAAATGGCAGAGTAGAAGTTGACAGAGATAGAGGCAGAAACAGAGTTAGATATTTGTATTGTATTGAGTACCTATTGTATTCAATCTGCTACCTTCTGAGATTTAGTAATATTATCCCTATTCGTTGGAGAAGACTCTTGAGAGTCCCTTGGACTGCAAGGAGATCCAGCCAGTCCATTCTGAAGGAGATCAGCCCTGGGATCTCTTTGGAAGGAATGATGCTAAAGCTGAAACTCCAGTACTTTGGCCACATCATGCAAAGAGTTGACTCATTGGAAAAGACTCTGATGCTGGGAGGGATTGGGGGCAGGAGGAGAAGGGAACGCAAAGGATGAAATGGCTGGATGGCATCACAGACTCGATGGATGTGAGTCTGAGTGAACTCTGGGAGTTGGTGATGGACAGGGAGGCCTGTTGTGCTGTGATTCATGGGGTCGCAAAGAGTCGGACATGACTGAGTGACTGAACTGAAATGAACTGAACTGAACCAAGAAAAGAAAATTAAGGCTGAAAGAATCTAAATATCTTGATATGGTTCCAAAATGACAAGGCCAGGACTGAACGCCACTGTGTAATTCCCAAGCCCACTATCCGATTCTAAATCCCACTGTATGACACCGCTTACTCTTGCGTGGGGTCTCCTGGTACCTGGGCAACAGTATAGTGGACGTCCCCTCAAATCATCTGCTTTTCAAAGAGAAGGAACAAGCCTTGTGAATTTAAATGTCTTCCATGTCACCTTGAGCCTCTGTATAGTTGGATTTGTTTCATACTTCTTAGTCTAAGATATAATCCTCCTATTTTAAGAAAACAGTTTCACTGGCACAGTGCTAAGGACACCTGATTATAAATGGAAAGACCTGGGTTCGTTATGCTGGTTTTGTCATTAACTTGTTATATCAGATCATTCACCCAATGCCTTTGTGTCTGAATTATTTCAAACTGTGCCTACTTAGTAAACCATTTTTAAAAATATGCATGTTTATATTTTTGGTTAACCTTCCACAGCTAATATTGAAAAGTTTTTTTCTTGAGGATTTACCTCAAAGGAGGAAAGTCACACTGGGTTAGGATAAGTCCATCAAAGTGAAGAGAGAATCTAATAAACTACCTAAAGTAGTAAGAAAAAATTAGATTCATTATTTGCATCAATCAAGTATAATCCAACTTTCCTTTGCTTTTGTGTATGTCCAGTAATACATTGATAAAGAATGGAACTCTGATCCTTAAATGAATTCAAGATATGTTATTGCCTACAACATTTTGTTATCTTTTGTTTTCACTAATATTTCTATGTTACCCAGTCATTTCAGATTCCTAATATAAATTTTTTCAGTGCTAGGAGTTTTATCTATGTAAACATTGAGTATTGTATTGTATTTCACTATATAAGTTTAGGAAATTTGCTTTTAGTGATAATCAGGAAGAAATTTTGGGTGACTAGTTTGCCATATTTGGCAAGTAGGTCCTGAATGTCTAACAGATGAATGAAAAAAAAAACTTTTTTTCTGGCTTCCTTCACTTAGCAAAATACTCTGTAGGTTCATGCATGTTGTCACAAATGATAAGATCTCAGTCTTTTTTTTTTTTTAACAGCTAATATGCCTGTGAGTGTGTGTGTGTGTGTGTGTGTGTGTGTAAAGCATTATTTCCATTCATCTGTCAGTGGACACTTAATTTGCTTCCGTATCTTGGCTATTGTAAATAATGCTTCAGTGAACATAGGGATGCATAAATCTTTTTGAATTAGTGTTTTTATTTTCTTCAAATTAATACCCAGGGGGTGGGATTGCTAGATCATATGATAATTCCATTTTCAGGTTTTTTTTTCCAGTTTTTTTATTTATTTATTTTAATTGGAGGTTAATTACTTTAAAATATTGTATTGGTTTTGCCATACATCAACATAAATCCGCCACAGGTATACATGTGTTCCCCATTCTGAACCCCTCTCCCAGTACTCTTGCCTGGAAAATCCCATGGATGGAGGAGCCTGGGAGGCTACAGTCCTTGGGGTTGCAGACAGTCAGACACGAAAGT
>SJXQ01008320.1:0-35096 GCA_006408695.1 Aepyceros melampus | reverse complement strand
GCCTCTCTGCGACCCCATAGACGGCAGCCCACTAGGCTCCTCTGTCTCTGGGATTCTCCAGGCAAGAACACTGGAGAGGGTTGCCATTTCCTTCTCCAATGCATGAAAGTGAGACACGAAAGTGAAGTTGCTCAGTCGTGTCTGACTGTCTGCAACCCCAAGGACTGTAGCCTCCCAGGCTCCTCCATCCATGGGATTTTCCAGGCAAGAGAAATGGAGTGGGTTGCCATTTCCTTCTCCAGGGGATCTTCCCAATCCAAGGATCAAACCTGGGTCTCCCTCATTGTAAGCAGACGCTTTACGGTCTGAGCCACCAGTTTTTTGAGGACCCTCCATACTGTTTCCCACAGTGACTGCACCAATTTACATTCCTACAACAGTGCAGGAAGGTCCCCTTTTCTCTACATCTTCGAAAACACTGTATATTTTCACTTCTTTGTGGAATATAAAAACAAAACAAACAAATAAAGCAGAAACAGACTCACAGATTCAGAAAACAAACTAGTTGTTGCCAGAGGGGAGAGGGTGGGGGATGGTGACATAGGGAGATACGACCTATTTCCTATGGGATGAAAAGGGACAGACTACCAGTTATAAAATAAGTAAGTCACATATTTATTTTATAACTGGTAATAATATACAGCACTGGGAACATAGTCAATGATATTTTAATAACTATGTTATGTAATCTATAAAAACATCAAATCACTATGTTGTACATCTGAAGCTAATATAATACTGTAAATCAACTATACTTCAATTAAAAAAACAAAAATAACGGACATTACTTAAATATTTCAATCTTTTAAAAAAGATGATCAAGCCAGTTTTCACAAACGAAAAACGGTGACACTGGCTCATCCTCTTTCATGGACTTGGCAAAGAAAGATTTGATGTGGAACATGGTGTTTTGTTTTGACCATGCTAATACTTGATTTCCATACATGAATCATTTCTACCCTTCAAATCACTATGTTGTACATCTGAAGCTAATATAATACTGTAAATCAACTATACTTCAATTAAAAAAACAAAAATAACGGACATTACTTAAATATTTCAATCTTTTAAAAAAGATGATCAAGCCAGTTTTCACAAACGAAAAACGGTGACACTGGCTCATCCTCTTTCATGGACTTGGCAAAGAAAGATTTGATGTGGAACATGGTGTTTTGTTTTGACCATGCTAATACTTGATTTCCATACATGAATCATTTGTACCCCAAACTTCCCCATGTATGGTTATCTCTGTCTTTCTTGAAATAATGCAGCTCTCAAAACACAATCTGGTTCAGGTTATTATTTCACTGAAAGAATATTCGTGTGATCATCAGCTTGTTTCCAGAGGAAATAATCTCTAGGAATCAATTCTTTAGCTTCATGTGGCTAAAGAATCTGCCAGATGACTGAATATCATAATCTGTAAGTCTAATGGAGACCTTGAGAGATACCAGTTTCACTCTCTGTTAGGAAGCCTGAGACACAACTGAACTAGATACCGTGATTCTTCTGAGTTTGCCTGTATCTGTGTTTCATTAGAAATTTTTACATGACTTCTATCCTAAGTTCTTGGCATGAAATGGAGCAATTTTGGTCCTCATCTTCATGTCATAATCCTTCCTATACTTGAGTAGCAGGACTTATCTTTTTTTTCTCAAAGCTAATTAGGCTCAATAGTCATTCTTTGATAAATTGATCCTACCTCCTAGACCTAATCGTTTCCATTATTCACTGAGCATTTTCCCAATTCATTCTGTCTCCTTAGTTTCTGGGAACCTCAAAACACACACACACACACACACACACACACACACACACACACATGCACTTTCTCTTGCCATTTTAATGATAGTAAAGCACATTTCTGCTCAAAATTATCTTTAGTGCCTACGACATGTATCAGCAGTATGTTTAAAAGCATGGCGTCTGTCCTCAAAATACGTTTTCAATGGTTAAATTCTCCTTTATGGCCCTTGAATTCAATTCTGACCTGTGTGACATTACTAGAACCATTCAAAAGATTCTTTGCTTGTTACTTTTCCCTTCCTCTTGTTTTTTCTAAATTTCTTTGTAATGTCAACCTTGGATTTCTTTAGAATCTTTCATAAAAAACTCTCATTTCCCAGATCATATTTCCTCCCATAGATTAGGAGACCAGAATTTTCATGTGGCTCTCTTCTTACATCCTTTTATCCTACTAATTTTGTCCAGTTGTATTGTAATGTTTAGTTCACTATCCTGCTTATTAATTATCAGGCCTTCTACCCCTCTTTCTCTCCCTTCATGTCATCACTAATTTGTTTGCAACTGGAATGCTCAAATACATGTTTCTTCCAACCTACAGCTCTTAATAAGCCAGGATGAGCAGTAAATGTCTATTCGAAAGGCTGACTTACTACCCTTTCAATTCTTATTTCCTACCCTCTAAAAGTCCATGAGGCTTTAAAGAGATCTACATTTAAAAGGGAATACAATATGTTAGTTGTGGAAAGCCTGCCCTACAAATGTGATATTTCAGTTATTTCTGTTTTAAAAATATACCTTAGAGTAAGTACCTTATTTTAGATTGTCACTTACGGTGTTATATAGGTAAATTATGCAAACTCTCATTAACAAAAATAACTTGTTATCCTTTGCAAACACACTTCCAGTTTAAAAAAAAAAAACTGCTGTTTGGGAACAGAATGGTAGCTGTCTTTTAATAGCCTGCTTTTTTTTTCCTAATGGATATAAATCATTAGAAATAAATTGTATTCTGTCATTGTAGCCGGTAATTGGTGACATTTTCTTGTCACCATGGGATTATAAATAACAGCAATGTACACACTGTCAAAAGATTCGTTATGTTATGAAAAACATAAACCAGTAGTCTGTTCTTTTTAACTATACTTTGCATATTTTCTATGTTAAGTGTGACACTGATACTTTCACCAGTTTTTAAGGAATACTTAACAGCACAGACTTCGTCATTAATGACTTCATATTGTTTCCTTATGTTTTAAATGTATTTTAATTATTTCTATTGCTTCTATAATCTACCTGGAAAATATATTCTTCAGAGAGAGTTTTGTTTGCAAACAGATATTTGATCCATAAAACAGATAGTGTTTTTTTTTAAAGTGGTAAAACATATAAGAGATACAAAAGACTGTAAGCATTCATTTTAAAATGGGTCATGTTATAAGAATAAAAATACAAGGACCTCAAATTTTTGCTTGTGTAATAAGTAGTGATAATCTGTCCTCAGGCCAAAGAAACAATGATCCATTTGGAAGGAACATTCCTGTGGACCAAATCTCTAATTACCTCGCTTCATAATTATTAAATTAGCATGCAAAACACAGCTTTCCTATTTGACTGTCCTGGCAACGTCGCATACCTATCACCTCTTAGACCACCACACCCCATAAAAGAAGATAGTATCTCTGTTTCTCACTTTGAGTAGCTTCCATTGCTTCCTGGAAAGAAGTTTTTATTTTCCTTTGCTTCCTCATAATTAAGACAGAACAGCTCCTGCTGGGTTATGGGGAGGGCTCAACAGACAAACTCATTACAGCTTTTATTTGACCTCTGTCTTCTGGACAAGTTTATCTATCTGCCTCTCCCTGGAAGTCTCTGAAGCAAGACTTGAAGGGCATTACTTCCTGTCAGCTCACTGGACTCATTTTGGGGAACTCTTGGCTTCACAACTTCCCCACTGATATGATGTGTTCTAAACTTCTCCCTTTAATTTTCTGTTTCCACTCATGTAACATTTTTGAAGTTTATCTCAGATTCCTTCATTTTGAGAAAATAACATTAGTAATGCTCAAAATTCTCCAAGCTAGGCTTCAACAGTATGTGAACCAAGAACTTCCAGGTGTTCAAGCTGGATTTAGAAAAGGCAGAGGAACCAGAGATCAAATTGCCAACATCCGTTGGATCATAGAAAAAGAATTCCAGAAAAATGTATACTTCTGCGTCATTGACTATGCTAAAGCCTTTGACTGTGTGAATCACAAGACACTGTGGAAAATTCTTCAAGAAATGGGAATACCAGATCACCTTACCTACCTCCTGAGAAACCTTTATGCAAGTCAAGAAGCAACAGTTAGAATCGGACATGGAACAACGGACTAGTTCCAAATAGGGAAAGGAGTACGTCAAGGCTATATATTATCACCCTGCCTATTTAACTCATATGCAGAGTACATCATGTGAAATGCCAGGCTGCATGAAGCACAAGCTGGAATCAAGATTGCTGGGAGAAATAGCAATAACTTCAGATATACAGATGACCCCACCCTTATGGCAGAAAGCGAAAAGGAACTAAAGAGTCTCTTGATGAAAGAGGAGAGTAAAAAGCTGGCTTAAAACTCAACATTAAAAAAACAAAGATCGTGGCATCTGGTCCCATCACTTCATAGCAAATAGATGGGGAAACAATGGAAATGGTGACGGACTTTATTTTCTTGGGCTGCAAAATTCACTGTGGACAGTGATTGCAGCCATGAAATTAAAAGACACTTGCTCCTTGGAAGAAAAGCTATGACAAACCTAGACAGCATATTAAAAAGCACAGATGTTATTTTGCCAACAAAAGTCTCTGTAGTAAAGCTATGATTTTTCCAATAGTCATGAATGGATGTAAGAGTGGGACCATAAAGAAGGCTGAGTGCCAAAGGGTGATGCTTTTGAATTGTGGTGTTGGAGAGGACTCTTGAGAGTCCCTTGGACTGCAAGGAGATCAATCCAGTGAATCCTAAAAGGAAATCAATCAGAATATTCATTGGAAGGACTGATGCTGAAGCTGAAGCTCCAATCCTTTGGCCACCTAATGGAAAGAACTGCCTCATTAGAAAAGACCCTGATGCTGGGAAAGACTGAAGGCAGGAGGAGAAGGGGATGACAGAGGCTGAGATGGTTGGATGGCATCACTGACTCAATGGGCATGAGACTGAGCAAGCTCTGGGAGTTGGTGATGGACAGGGAAGCCTGGTGTGCTGCAATCCATGGGGTCGCAAAAAGTCAAACACAACTGAACGACTGAACAACAACAAAAAGGTTTTTCCTTTGTTTTGCAAATTATTCATTCAACAAACATAGCCAAGGCGTTGCATCTTTCTCTTCAGGGGCTGCAAAGCTGAAAGCCAAGACCTTCCAGGGTTGGTAGTGAAGAAGCTTAGTAATAACTCTAATAGAGCTCCAGAAACACCAATACAGTATACTAACACATATATATGGAATTTAGAAAGATGGTAACGATAATCCTGTATGCGAGACAGCAAAAGAGACACAGATGTATAGAACAGTCTTTTAGACTCTGGGAGAGGGAGAGGGTGGGATGATTTGGGAGAATGGCATAGAAACATGTATAATATATATAAGAAACGAATCGCCAGTCTAGGTTAGATGCAGGATACAGGATGCTTGGGGCTGATGCACTGGGATGACCCAGAGAGATAGTATGGGGAGGGAGGTGGGAGAGGGGTTCATTTGGGAACACGTGTACACCCGTGGCAGATTCATGTTGATGTATGGCAAAACCAATAGAGTATGGTAAAATAAAGTAAAATTAAAAAAAAAAAAGAGCTCCAGATACTTGTAATTTCAGAGCTCTTCATCACATTTTTGTCTCTTTCATTATTTTTGCATTAATTTCTTGTTATTTGGGCACTACAACATTCATCTGTCCCTTTTTTCCTCTAAAGGTTAGCCCTTTAGCAAAGTGATCCTTTTACTAATAAAGTTACCAAATCTTTTGTTTCCTGTACTGCGTCTAAGTTATGTTTGATTTTGAATCCTGCTTTTTCTTTGTTAGCCTCCTGATGTTTCTTTGATTTCCATTCTTCTTCCTACTTAAAATCATATTACCATCAAAAGCTGTAAAATGAGTCTTTCTCACATGATATTTTTAAAATAAATTTTCCAGACATAAACTGCTATAACATTTTGTCAAAAAATGAACTTGCATGACTTACATTATATATTTTTCACCATGGCAGTCAAAACTATTTGCCAAAGTGGAACTCAATTTTCTACTTTTTATTCCCACTTAACATTTCCAAATCACTTCCAAAATTTCAACATGATTATTGAATACTTTGTCTTACTTTCCTACTTGAAATCTTTTCACTGCTCTATACTCTCATCAAATTCAACCTATTTATTTATTTCAAAGCTACTCTTGTCCCTAGAATACAGGGAGCATATATATATATTTCATTCACATTTCTTAATTTCTTTTGTCCTTTCCTTACATCTAGAAATTTTTATTTCTTTCCTCCAATTCTCTTGATTCCTGGCTCCATAAAATGTCTGTTCACCAAAAACAAGAAAGAAGTTGAATCAATCTTAGGAATGTTTCAATCCTCTAAGCTTATCTTTCCCTGGTCGCTTAGACGTAAAGCATCTGCTTGCAATGCAGGAGGCCTGGGTTTGATCCTTGGGTCAGGAAGATCCCCTGGAAAAGGAAATGGCAACCCACTCCAGTATTCTTGCCTGAAAAATCCCATGGACCGAGGAGGCTGGTAGACTACAGTCCATGGGGTTGCAAAGAGTCAGACATTACTGAACAACTTCACTTTCACTTTCACGCTTATCTTTCTTGTTATTTAAACAGCAAATAATTTTATCTTCCTTTCTTTACCTGAGATTCCTTTGAAGACATCATAATGGACTCTTTATTGGCTACCATTCTGTGAATCAACCATGTACTTTCTTGACACTTGGCTTGATCATGCTAAGCTGGCAATCTGCATTACCTTCCTAGCTACTGTTTATGGGTAATCCTGCCAGCTTTTCTGGCTTCACTTAAGTACATCTTCATTTTTATTGTTCCAAAGTGCAACTAGCTGTTCAATTCAGTTCAGTCAGTCAGTCATGTCAGACGCTGTGACCCCATGAATCGCAGCACACCAGGCTTCCCTGTCCATCACCAACTCCCGGAGTTCACTCAGACTCATGTCCATCGAGTCCGTGATGCCATCCAGCCATCTCACCCTCTGTCATCCCCTTCTCCTCCTGCCCCCAATCCCTCCCAGCATCAGAGTCTTTTCCAATGAGTCAACTCTTCGCATGAGGTGGCCAAAGTACTGGAGTTTCAGCTTTAGCATCATTCCTTCCAAAGAAATCCCAGGGCTGATCTCCTATCTCCAAATTCCCATGGTGTCTTTCACTCTGGTTCTTCCATGACATTTAGCATTTACTACATTGTTGTTGTTCAGTCGCTAGGTTGTGTCCAACTCTGTGATCCCTTGGACTATAGCACTCCAGGCTCCTGTCTTCCACTCTCTCCTGGAGTTTGCTCTAATTCACGTCTATTGAATGAGTGATGCTATCTAACCGTCTGATTTTCTGCTGCCCTCTTCTCCTTTTGCCTTCAATCTTTCCCAGCATCAGCATCTTTTCTAATGAATCAGCTTTTGCATTAGGAGGTCAAAGTATTGCAGCTTCAGCAACAGTCCTTCCAATGAATATTCAGGGTTTTCTACATTATATTGAATTTATCTATGTATCTGTCTTTTTCTCTCCTTTTCTATCTTAAAAGCCTAGAAAAGAGGTGCTAGGCCTTAAAAGCAAAAGAACAGAAGAGCTACACCAAAACCAGATGCCCAGTTAAAATTTTTCAACAACCAAATTATGAAATGTTCATTGAACTACGCATAATGTCAGAAAGTTGGTGGGAGAAAGAAAGAGAAAACCTTAGTTCTTTGTAGATGAACATTTTGGTCTTCTTGGTGGGGAAATAGATATTTGTATACTCCGACCTATAAAAATATGTTATAAAGAGCCGTATATTGTGGAAGTGTTTTTAAAACTACATTTGTGAAAAGGAGAACGAATGCATTGGCTTCCATGACATACGGTTTTAATTAGAATTCAGACCATTTGTGCGGCCCTTATTATGGTTTCTTCTTATTTGCATTCACTGGATTTTCTTTCCTAAATGATTTATACACTTGCATAACTTGAAATTTTAAGCATTAAATTTATTGCACATTGTCATTATACATTAAAATTATTTTTATAATCTTGAGTACTTTAATAGATCATATGTTCTTATGCATATAATTTATGTTAGGAATTTTTTCTAGCAAGCTTTACACTGTCATTTGGAGCACTTTAGAAATCAATATCATAGAATCCTATAAGGAGAAAAAAATATTTCCAAAAGTACTCCCCTGTGTTCCCATTAATTTGTGTATTATCAAGGTCTTTATTAGGAATATAGTTGGTAATGTAAGCCTATAATAAACAGAGTATAATTGAATTTTCAATATTTTGTCACCTGGGAGTAATTTCCTTACAAGACCTCTGCTCCATCTTCTGACTAATTGTCAGCAGTTACTCAGTATCACCACATTAATGTCACCAAACATTGTAAAAATATCTACCTGATTGCATTATATTTAAAGATATTTATTTCAAGCTCTTGGTACTTTCTCTTAAATTATTTACCTCAATTTTAAATATCATTTGGAATGCAATAAGTGTAATGAGCTGACATGTTTTGAAAATACAGATTCAGACGTGAGTGCAGATTTGTTGGGTAGACAGTAAAGACAGTCATGTTGGGAGTCCCAGAGCATCAGAACAGCCTGGTGGTCGAGCAGGGGACTGGCTGAACCAGTCAGGGCTCCTGCTTAGACAGTGGTCGTCAGACCCTCTCCTTCACTGGGTTCAGCTTGCTTTTTGGTCTGTTACTTTTTTTTTTTTTTTTTTTGTCTTTTCTGTGATCCTCATCTGGGTGAATCAGATATTATGACTCTATTATGCCAAATGATATCCTACATATTATCAAATCTACAGGCAGTAACTGTTGAACATGCTAAACACAGGTACATTGGTGGGAAAGAGGGAAAAACTTTATTGGTGGTGCCATATGGTTAGAATTGAACCTTTTTCTAATCCAGAACGCAAGACAGCATCCCTGGGACAATTCGGGTTTCTCTGTTGTTCCAATATAATCAATACTGTCTCGTTTCACTCTTACACATGTCTTGATTTGATCATTAAATGGTCACTCAACCTGTAACACATTTTCAGTTTAGCACTTCTCTTATTTCCCAGACGGCTTGCTAATGACCTGTACAGTTAGATTAAAATGATTGTGTTCCTACTCAGGAATTCTACATTTGACCTATTTTGCAAAAACTCAGACTCTTTGTCAACAGTCAAATACGGTTCAACAGTCAAATTTTGACTGTGGATATGAGCATGGTCGATTTTTAAAATCCTAACATTTTCATTGTTTCCTTGTCAGTGATACAACATGTGTATAAAACACAGCAGATAAACATATGATGATATGCAAATGATTTAAAATTTTTAATTTGGAAAAAAAATTTTCCAAGGAGGAGTCTTCACAGTGTATGAATGCAGGAGGGCCTAATGACTCTAGCCTAGTCTTGTACACGCTTATGTGTGTTCTCAATTAACTTTGTCGCAATGACAAAGTTTGAGGGGAATTTTATCATGTGATCATGGAGAGGGACATCTCTGTATGTGAGTCAAATCAGCACATTTGGCAAAAATGAGAAGTTGTGGTTTCAGATGACATAGCTGGATTCAGGTAAAGCAAACATTGATGGGTACCCATGATGCCCAAAGCCCTGTGCTCAGCTGTGGGGAGCATACAGAGCGAAGGCAGCTTCCTTGAGGGGATTGTGGCTCAGAAGTGGAAGTGGACGGCTCCCAGTTAGCAGTCAGTTTCTCCCTGCAGACTGTGCTCAGCTTCTCAAAGGCAGTGAGGGTAGGTTATTGTGACTCCTCTTTTATAAACGAGGAAAGTGAGGAATAGAGAGATTTATCTCTTTGTCTTGAGCATCTCTTTATGCCATTGTGGTGAACCAGGCAGATACATCCTGTCCTCATGGGGGTTTGCAAGTCTAGTGAGAAAAACAGAGCTTCCACAAGCTCATGAAATCTCTCCACGTCTAAGGAAAGGAGCTAGCTTAGGTGGACTTAGCTAGTTTCAGGGTGGATGAGGGATGGAGGTCTTTGAATCAGAGGGTCAAGGAAGTCTTTCCTGAAACGTGACAAGTTTAAACCTGAGACTTTAAAGATGAGAATGAGTGAGTTAAGAGAGACAGTGGGAGAGGTTACAGGTAGAAGGAGAGCTCCACAAAGGCCTAAGGAATGCAAGAGCTTGCAGGAGCATTTGAGAACCTGAAGGCAGAACACTAAAGGGTAACTTAACCATCAAGGCTGGTGTGACTTATGAAATAAGGCTGGTCAAGAAAGCTGGGCCTGGCAGAGCTTGGGTTTTAAAGGCTCGTGAACAAATATATGTTGGGCCCCACAAGTCTTTCCCCAGCCCCAAATTGCAGTGGGAAGCCATGAGAGGGTTTCGAGCTGGGAGAGATGCGATCTAATTTGCCCAAGATCCCAGAGCTAAAACTTCCAAGAGCTGGAACCAGTCTCGGGCCAAGCTGATTTCAGAGCCCCACTCCACATTCTAACACACCATTTCCCCAGAGACTCGACAATACTGAGAATGTGGCAGAAGGTGCATGCGTAAAGAGGCACCCACAAAGCATGCAGTGATTCTAAGCAAGAAGAAATCACATCCACTGGGGCTTTTGTTTTAAAGTCCAAGGGAGGAGGAGGTGGCATATGTCTGGAGGCTAAAAGGGCAGTTCAGGAAAAGGAAAGAACATAAAAAGGGGCAGACACGGAACCCATGGGAAAGTAAATAGTTTACCTCCACTGATATGTGCCACCCCCAGGAGTGGCCAGGGAATTGCAAAGGTTGGTTGAAGAAAGACTGAATGGGGCTTTACATGCTCGTCTGGGATTCTGGGACCTTTGTATATAATTCAGGAATTATCAAAGAGTCAGGGTAAGTATCTGAATCAAATAATATGACTAGAGCTGTGCTTTAAAAATAATACCATAATGAAAAAGAACTTGTATAACTGAATCACTTGGCTGTATAGTAGAAATTAACACAACATTGTAAATCAACTAGACTTTAATGAAATGAAATTTTTAAAAATAAAATAATTTTTTTTTAACGAAGGAATTCCTTTGTGGTCCAGTAGTTAGGAATCGGCACTTTCTCTGTCCTGGGATAGGTTCAGTCTCTGGTGGAGGATCTAAGATCCTGCAAGCCATGCCATGAGGCCAAAAATAATTTTTAAAGGTAAGGTAAGGTAAGGTAAAGTCACTCAGTCGTGTCCGACTCTTTGCGACCCCGTGGACTGTAACCTACTAGGCTTCTCTGTCCACGGGATTCTCCAGGCAAGAATACTGGAGTGGATTGCCATTTCCTTCTCCAGGGAATCTTCCTGACTTAGGGATCGAACCCGGGTCTCCCACACTGGAGGCAGATGGTTTAACCTCTGAGCCAAAATAAACATTAAAAATATTAAACACACACACACACATATATATATGTATATAAGCTCTATCCTGTCCAACTCTTTGTGACCCCATGGGCTGCAGCCTACCAGGCTCCTCTGTCCATGGGATTATCCCAGCGAGAATACTGGAGTGGGTTGCCATTTCCTCTCCAGGACATCTACCCGATCCAGGGACTAAACTTGTCTCTCTTGCATTGCAGAAGGATTCTTTACTGCTGAGCCACTGGGGAAGCCCAGTACCTATGTATGCCTATACCTTATCCAGAGTATAAAGGCTGGCTCTAGCGTCAGACGGCCTGATCCCATGTTCAAGTTACACCACCAACTAGTTCTGTGGCCTTAGATAGTTTGCTTCGTCTCTTGGTGTCTCCATTTCCTCAAGTTTAAGCGAGGTTAATCATAGTGATGAAGATTGCTGCCACAGCCTGCCTGCCGTCGGCCCCACACCGTGGGGGTTGCTCCAAGATGTTGCTTCATATGTGATGGCCCGTACTCTGGAACCAGTGCAAAGAAGATTTTTAAAGAAAGTTTAGTAGCTGAATTTGTGGACCATTTTGGAGCACATTTTTTTGTTTAAAAAGGTGAACACTAGCCAAGATTTCAGGCAAAAATGAGCAAGAAATTTCCCTTCATCATGGAAGTTTATGACAAATCTATTGAACACTCTAGAATGTACACAGTCAGAAAACAAGGTCAAGAAAAATGGCTGAACAGCAGAAATTAGAAATTACCATCGATCAAGGTTTGCCCTATTTCATAGTAGCAGGCAAGATTAAAATTCCCTAGTTGACATGGATGATTTTTAAAATATTTAAGGCCCAATGTAAATTCTAATTAAGTCGGAGGTTTTATTCTTTGGGCTGACTGTGAAGAAATTGATGGAAGGTTTGTGTTTGAATGGAGTTATGTTTATACTACTCAGAATAAAGTGGTTCTCAAAAATAATAATAATAGCACCAACTGCATAATGCTATTGAACAGAGTAAATTAGATGATCATTGTAGAGAGTTCCCAGGGCGCTTGACTTACAGTCAGCGCTCAATGCCTGTTCACTACTTCAGAAAAAGAACCGGTGCAGGAACCCCTGCAGGAGCTCGTTAAGATTCAGCTACAGTGAAAGGGAAGGAAAAGTTAAGGGATGGAGCGCTTAGTAGCAGGCAAGATTAAAATTCCCTAGTTGACATGGATGATTTTTAAAATATTTAAGGCCCAATGTAAATTCTAATTAAGTCGGAGGTTTTATTCTTTGGGCTGACTGTGAAGAAATTGATGGAAGGTTTGTGTTTGAATGGAGTTATGTTTATACTACTCAGAATAAAGTGGTTCTCAAAAATAATAATAATAGCACCAACTGCATAATGCTATTGAACAGAGTAAATTAGATGATCATTGTAGAGAGTTCCCAGGGCGCTTGACTTACAGTCAGCGCTCAATGCCTGTTCACTACTTCAGAAAAAGAACCGGTGCAGGAACCCCTGCAGGAGCTCGTTAAGATTCAGCTACAGTGAAAGGGAAGGAAAAGTTAAGGGATGGAGCGCAAGGACAAATCGCCACATCTAACCAGAAACTCCGTAAGAGTAGGAGCCGCGGCCACTTGGCTTCCCGTCATATCCCCCCATGGCTCGCCTGGGGCCTGGCGCGGAGGACGCCTGTGATGAATGTGTGTGGATTTGAATTGAACTCACCCATGATGTGCTCAATAAATGCACGTGTTCACTGTGGATCCGTTTTGCTCGTGGGTGGCATATGCATATGCTGCTGATGATATGGATCCGTTTTGATAATATCAAGACAAACATCTTGAACTCCACATAAAAAAATAAACAGAGGGAGAGATACTCAACATTTATTATTTCAAATGTCTTCCAACTGTGAGGGTTTATGTTAGCTCGCAAAACTCACCAATTTCCAGAAATATAACCAAGGCCACATCTCACTCTGCCAATTCAGCAGGCGGGCGATTGGTTCACCAGTGACGCAACTGAGGTTAACCCAGGCTTTGGCTGACATCCCAGAATAATCTAGGGACATCTTCCTGAAAGTCTCTGCCACGTGCCCTCTCTGGCTTCCTGACCCGGAACCTCCTCTTGTTGGGCCCCCCTCTATGTGTGGGGGAAGTGGATAAGTTTGTGGGATGGATGACTGCTCTCACTGCCTCTGGGTTCAGCCGAGGACCCACGCGCACCAGAAACCTCCCTGTGCTGGAGCTTTTCTGCTGACCTGGTCCCTGCGGGAGGTGTGTGCTCTGATCAGGGATGAGATGGACAGCTGAACGGGGGCCTGACCGACGTTGAACCCAGGCATGAGAACAGGTGCTTTTGACAGCTAGGAAAGAATTGGTCTGAGAATCCCCTTGACAAAGGGAAATCAGAGAAATTAGAGACAAAGAAAACCTATTAGTCAATTCCCTTGCCAAAGATAAATTGATCCCTAGTGTCTTCCTAGTTTCCTGTCCTCTGCAGTTATATCTGTGTCAACGTGTAGGGTGAGGGGCCCCGGGGATGTGGACGAAAGAGGCAGGACTCTAGGCTGGGTTAGGTACTGTGATGAAAACAAATCTGTAAGCATTAAAGGAAAAGGAATGATATGGGGAAAGAACGGTTGACCTTTTTTAGGGCTGGAGATTTGAAGAGAGATAGAAAATTCCATGCAAGATTCTGTGGTTATGGTTTTCTTAATGAAGAGCTGAGCATTATTTATCCAAAGGGAAGAAGGGCTCTTATTCAGTGTTGGCTCATTTTTTGCCACAAAGTAAAGGTGTTGAGTAAATATTTTTGACATCACAAGATTAGAATATGTGTTTTGCTTTGGATTCCAGTGACAGAGAAGCCTCCTGGGATAATGTGCTCATACAATGTATTGAAGAGGGAATTGTATGATAATTAGCTAAAATGTGGTTTTAATTGACTATCTATAGTCACTTAAGCATGCCAAAGAATCCTGTTGCTCGAGATAAGAGCATATTGAGATGCAAGCAGGTAGAGAATGATCGGTTCTTATTTGCTTAGACCATTTTTCTCATCTTTTATAAGAAGAAAAGAGATGATTCTCGAAGAAGCTGTGCATTAGGCATTTGTCTTGCTTTTAATCATGGTAAACTAGATGGCTGATTAATTGAATTGACTTAGATAGTCTGACGTTTTTACACTGCTTTGTATTTTTTTGGGTGTTTTCAAATTGTACGCAGACATTTTGATGCATGTCTCACATTCACAATGATAGCTGAGCAGCGTCATTCCCAGCCAGGCTCAGCCCCTGTCTCATTCCTGGTGCGAGTGAAGGACTTGGGCAGTAAGCATTAAGAGCGACTTTCCTTCTCTTGTAATATATTCATTTTCCAAACTCATCATCAGGGTACACTCTCCTTGATGCTGTTTTCTTTTTAGATTTCAAGTCTTTGGGGCTAAACTGCCTCTCGAATTCCAGCCCCCCATGACCCTAGACACTGGCCTGATCTTCAGCCAAATCTACCCTGAGCTCAAAAGACAGGCCCAGGGTGGAGCCACAAGCCCCCAGTTCATCTGACCTTTAAAAACCTCTTTTCATGAGCCCGTTATCTTGATCCCACTTCCAGCTTGTGAGCTCATGTGATTCAGGGCACCTGATGCCAGGCCCAGGTGGCAGCTTGACTCCCTGATGGTCAGGTCACGGCCTCCCCTATGCCTGTCACCCTGTATGCTTCTCACTGTCCCAGATGCTTGTCTGAAACCCACGGGCTGGGCCCACACACAACTGATCCTCCTAAAGAACACTCGAGCAGGTGGGGGACTTACCACCAAGCAGTAGGCTGGGGAGATCGTGGATATAACAGTATCATGAGGGGATGTCAGGTGTGGCGGAGTTCTTGTGAAACTGACTTAAACAGACAGTTCTTGCTGAAGGCAGGCCGAGGTCTTATGCAGCAAAGGTCGGGGAGTGAGGATGTATTCAGTTGTGGAGGGAGAGGGATTCTCTCTGGACAGATGTGGCCGGAGTCTTGTTAAAACTGGGCTGTGCCGGCCCCACAGGAGGGGCTGAGCTCTCAGAAGAGTGTGTTATGCGGTAATGTTTATTTGAAAGTTGCTTCCCTGGTGGCTCAGTGGTAGAGAACCTGCCTGGCAATGCAGGAGACGCAGGAGAGGCAGATTCGACCCCTGGGTTGGGAAGGTCCCCTGGAGAAGGGAACGGCAACCCACTCCAGTGTTCTTGCCTGAAAAATCCCATGGACAGAGGAGCGTGGCAGGCTGCAGTCCCTGGGGTCACAAAAGACTCAGACACGACTAAGTGACTGAACAACAGACAATAATATTTAAAAGTTGTTAACCTCTTCACAAGAAAGAAATTTCGTTACCAGATATTGTTGTTCAGTCACTCAGTCGTGTCTGACTCTTTTGCGACCCCAAGGACTGCACCCGCCAGGCTCCTCCGTCCTTGGGATTTCCCAAGCAGAATACTGGAGCGGGTTGCCATTTCCTTCTCCAGGAGATCTTCCCAACCAGGTCCTGAACCCGCATCTCCTGCCTGGCAGGCAGATCCTTTACCTCTGAGCCGCCCAGTGATGGATGTTAACTCGCCTTAACAGTGGTGGTCATTTTGCATATATACAAATACCAAATCATTGTGTTGTACCCCTGAAGTGAATATAGTGCTCTATGTCCATTATATCAAAATAAAAAGAGATAAGTAAAAGAGAAAGTTAAAGTTAAAACAAAATGGTCAGGGAGAGAGCATTTGTCAGTATGAAAAGCAACAGTTTTATCCTAAAACCTTGTATAAAAAGTCACATCCTTATGGCTGTACCCGTGGCAGGACTGTTTCCAGGGACCGACAGTGCTTGCATTTAAACTCATTTCACCACAGGCATCCTCAGACAGAGGGTCATTTTTTTTAAATTGGGGCACAATTGCTTTACAATGCTGTGTCAGTTCTGCTGTAAAGCAGCGTGAATCATCTGTATGCGCGCAGATATCCCCCCCCTTTTGGAGCCCCTTCACACTCCCATCCCCGCCCCCTTGCCACCCATCTAGGTCAGCACGGAACTGAGCTCCCCGTGCTGTTCAGGAGAAGGTCATCTTTGTCTCCTCCCTTCTGCCACCCACATCGGGCTGGGAAATCTGGCTTGAAGTTTTCACTCAAGGCAGATTCTGGGATTCGAGGAGAGCCTGGGAAGATAGCTCTGTAACAATGCTCCAGTCTTTCACACTTACCCTGCGAAGTAGATTTGATCAAATGAAGAAATACATGCAACTCACATGTGACATTTTATTCAGAGCCAGAATTATAAGAGGAGGGAGTTCGTGTGTTTATACTCAGAGAAATTGGCCAAGTTTTCTTTCTAAACGTCTTGTGCTGTTCAGTTTATTTTTTCTTGAAAGTATCAACTGTTCTTCATTTAGTACCAGGACTTAGAGAGCAGACTGTAGAGTGAAGGCAGGTAGGAGTCGCTGAAGAACTTTCTGGTTGTGCGTGTTGCAAACCAAAAGAAAGGCATCTGGTATATTAATGGCCTGCCCCTTCCCCAAAATTTGTACTTAAGTCGTCCTTGAACAAGTTAGAAAATTAGCATGGTGAATGGGCTGTTTAGCTCCTTTCCATTGGCTTTTCAAAATGCCACCAATATTGAAATATTTGTGTTTGCTTGGCGGGCAGAGCGGATACTCAAGGTTCTCCAAAAATGCAACTCTCTTCTTCCGGCAACTTGAACCTTCACACTGGCCTTCCCCTTGTCTCCACAGTTTCCTGCTTACTCCCTCCTCTAATTACTCTTCCTTTTTTCTGAGTCTTTTCATGCCTCTTTTAATGTTCTCCTTTATTCCCTCTTGCCTGCATTCCACATTTCTTTTCCACCTCCGGCTTTATTTGGCTACAAGTGCCAAGACTTGTATTGAGTCTCAAGGCTGAATAATAAGCACCATCTCCCACAAAACAATTGTATGGATTTTCTATTGAAAAAAACATTCTCCTGGCCTCAGTGCAAGGGGATTTAAAAGCTAGATCACCAGCCCCGCAAAGAAGAGCTTCGTGAGACAGATTAGCAAAGTGTTCGTCAGCTCTTGACTCATTTTTCCATATATGAAATGTTTTACCACAAATGCATCATCACACATCCCAAAAAGAAACCTCCTTCTGCTTGTCAAAGTCAAATTCAGACTTCATCCAGACATTAAATCAAGAGAAGGGTGAGCGTGAATGTGTCTGTACAAACAAGGGATCTTATAAGGTAGATCTGGCAAGTGGACCTTTTATTGTGTCTTGTATAACAGGTGACCAGGACTGTGTCCCACAAGGATTCATTACAATACTTGGTACTTATTTGGTAGAATGACTTATCTGTGAAAAGTTATTTTTTAAATAGATAAAAATAAAATGACTGGAAAGTGAAATTTTTTAAAAAAGGAAATGTTATGGTCTGTTTATCCTTTTTTCTGCCCCTAAAGATAAATTATTTCAACAAGCAACTGACATAAACTGAGAGTTTCTTTAAGTGGTTAGAAATGACAGGTGTATATATTTTAATTCTTTGAAGAGATAGTCATCGTTTACAGAATCAGTCATCGTTCATATCATTTTCCAATAGCATTCTTATACAGTAACTAGATGGACATCTAAATTGTATTTTAAAAATTGTGTCACCTTCGATCCTGTACCTAGGAAAACTAATGTTTATCTTACAAAGATGAAAACTCTAGCAAGGATATTAGAAATTAACATCACGTTATTATGTCACAAGTGGCAG
This sequence comes from Aepyceros melampus, assembly GCA_006408695.1. Taxonomy (NCBI): domain Eukaryota; kingdom Metazoa; phylum Chordata; class Mammalia; order Artiodactyla; family Bovidae; genus Aepyceros; species Aepyceros melampus. The sequence continues at coordinate 17,036 of SJXQ01008320.1, read as the reverse complement.
AATCTCACTACTTATTGACTTTAAATGTAAGAAAGAGAAGGTGAATCCTGAACAGAATAGTGAGTCACTGTTTGGAGAAAATCAATTGTCCAATCAATCAGAATTCACAAATGAATCTTGTGGCTTTGGCTTAAACATTTTAGTAAACACATCACAGCATGATTAGGAACCCTAAAAATTGTGAACAGTCAGTAATTTATCCCAAGAATGGGTTCTTACAAAAGAGAACCTCTCAAGAAACTTTGGGGACTGCTAACTCAGAAGGATTTTTAACATTATATATTTTTGAAAGTGTTTGTGCTTTGAAGAGAAAGAATGATATACAAAATAAAATTCTTAAATTCTGAGGGATAGTAATTAGAAATTTTAAAAAATAATTTAGTCTTGCTTTGGGATTGCTCTTCTCCATATGGGTAAGTAAATATGTAAGCATACATCTGTTCCCCTGAATGGAGAATGGGCTTTCACAAATTATGAAGAGCTTAAGAACTCTTGGGAATTATGCTTTTTTCCCCAACCATCTGGATGTCGCGGGTTGCTTTTCTTTTCTCCGTGGCGCTCTCGTCTTCATTCCACTTGTTCCCATCCTAACTCAGAGATCCATCACCACTTCTCTAGGAGTCCCCTCCTACCTGCTCCCCCTAACTTGTCAATCTTCCCTTTCCACCCTCTGCCGTGACTAAGGAGAGCTTCCCAAACACTGTTTCTTTTATGTCATTTTGCTGAAAAGCAAACTTCTAATGATGATGATGATAACACTAATAATGTGCTAACTATTTATGACTGGGTCCTACACACTAAACTTTGTTTAATCTTTTGATACATTTTCTCATTTAATCTTCAAGGCAACCTTACAAGGTGTGTTTGAGTTTTAACCATGTTTAATAGATAACAGTTTGAGGCTTAAGCATTTAGGTACTTTGCTGGGGCTTCCACAGCAACTTAAACCCATTCCTTGTCCTCTCACCCTGCAAATGTAAAATATTCTGCCTGACTTCCAGGCACCTACAGAATCTACTAGCAACACGCTTCTTGTTTCCAATGTAATTTTTCTCTGAAACATTTGGTAGAAGGGTAACTTCATGGAGCATCTGGAAATTGACTGCTATTTTGTTGCATTATCTTGCTTTTGCATCTGAAGTTTAGTTCTTAAATGAAATTGAATGTGAGACTCTAGCTATCCCAGTTTCTTGAAAATGTTTATCTGTATTTACGAACCCAAGAACCATTTTGAAAGGGTCAGGGGCCGATGACCAAAAGGAGCTGACCCTGCTCCAGACAAGAGGCTGATAACCAGCATGCAGACAGATGAAGGGGTGATGTGTGGGCAGAGGCTGCTGAAGCCCTTCTTTCGCGCTGCTTTCCCTAGTCAGGGTTTCAAGTCTGGTCCCTTTCATAACTGAAACTTTAAACATCAATTATATGGTATGGTCCCTACAGAAATGTCTAAAGTCATAAAGGAGGGAAAAAGGAAGATGCTGTTCTCCATACATCCCACATCATTAACATGTCAAACGTCCCTTCCCATTTAAATGAAACTGGGATGTTTTCCAACTTTTCATCTTGACGGTGAGTCGAGTTGCCTATGTCGGGAAGTGAGGGAGGCTCAGATGAAAGTACTAGTTTTGTGTTTCGTCTCATCTGATCCCCCCAACCAGCTGGCCTTCCCACCTGCCCCACCAACTCTGCTCAGAAATTACACGTTCAAACAACTTATCAAAACTGCTGATAACCAGCATGCAGACAGATGAAGGGGTGATGTGTGGGCAGAGGCTGCTGAAGCCCTTCTTTCGCGCTGCTTTCCCTAGTCAGGGTTTCAAGTCTGGTCCCTTTCATAACTGAAACTTTAAACATCAATTATATGGTATGGTCCCTACAGAAATGTCTAAAGTCATAAAGGAGGGAAAAAGGAAGATGCTGTTCTCCATACATCCCACATCATTAACATGTCAAACGTCCCTTCCCATTTAAATGAAACTGGGATGTTTTCCAACTTTTCATCTTGACGGTGAGTCGAGTTGCCTATGTCGGGAAGTGAGGGAGGCTCAGATGAAAGTACTAGTTTTGTGTTTCGTCTCATCTGATCCCCCCAACCAGCTGGCCTTCCCACCTGCCCCACCAACTCTGCTCAGAAATTACACGTTCAAACAACTTATCAAAACCAGACCCCCGTTGTAGCCATTTCTGCCAAGTGAGCCAATTTGGGTTTCATGGAGGAAATAGAGAGATTAAGGAACTACGCCCAGGCCAGAGAAATTAGGCTTCAAAATGGAGCAAAAGGAATTTTGCAGCCATTTTACCTGTTGGGGGAAAAAAAAAATTGATGTGTAGTCATTTTAAAAATGAGTGATTTTAGCTCAGCGGATCTGACCCAAGTAAAGAAATCTGAAATGTAGCTGTTTAACAAAGACTATGCAAAGCAGAGATTTGTGCAACTGTGCATCATATTCTAAACAAGTCGCCAACATCAATTATTATTTCTGGGCAAGCATAAGGCTGCAGTTTCAAAGCCACGTTTCAGTAGATGACTCTTTAAAGGTCATTTTATGAAGCATAAGATAATTCCTTCGAGGGCGCCCGGAGCCCACCTCCCTCGGTCGGGTTTTATGTTTCGTTGACTGTATTAGCATTGAACTCTTTAAGAATGGCAGGCTGCAGTCGGAGGATCCCAGGTGGGCTCTGGGATCTGCGGGGCCAGCTGTTGCTTAGCTCAGATAATTCTCCTTTCGAGATTTACAGGTCCGTTTGCATTTGACAGACCCTGGCATGTCTTTGTCCTGCCCGGTCCTGACGTTTTTAAAGGAAAGCAGTTTAATAATTTATTAACTGCTACATTTCCTCTGGGCTTTATATGTGTGATGCTGAGTTGAGTCCCAGAACATGATAAATCGGAAGAATTTTGCAGAAGCCCACTCTCTAAGCGAGCCAGGGCCTCTCTGTGATTGAGGTTGTTGCCGACGACCCCTCAGAGGGCTCCTGTTGGTGTACCTGGGTGGACGGCAGCAGAAAACCATCAGCTCTGTGAAGTGGGACTGCCACGTTGGGGCCGAGGCTGCTGACACTGTGCCCTGATCTGTGAGAGAGTCAGCAGCGTAATGACGGTGAAATGTGGCCGCAGCGTGTTTTGAGGCGTTCCTGAGTTGTCTGGATGCGCCCGCGACGTTATGCCATCTCAGCTGTGTGCCTTCCCTCGTGGGATCCTCTCAGCCCAAAGCACCCTGCTGTCTCCACCCCTCTACTTCTTCAAACCTTGGCCATGTTTTGTTTTATTAATTTTCATTTCATATTAGAGTACAGTTGATTTGCCATGTTGTATTTCAGGTGTACGGCTACGTGATTCAGTTTCACACACACACACACACTCACTTCCAGTTTTTCAGATTCTTTTCCCATATAGGTTCTTACAGAATTCTTACAGATGTCCATGTTTACAGCTGCTCTCAAAAATGGCTTTGTTGCCAGTCGCTTGTATTGATCCTCTTCAAAACGGCTCTCACCTTGGCCTTCTTTGACTTGTTTACGCTTGCAGATCCTCCTTTACATGAGGATGAGTGTTAGCTTTTGCCCAGTACTGGGTCGAAAGGCCACGGTCTCTGTGGCCATATTATCTTGGTAATTCCTTTCCAGCCCAGTGCAGTATCCTGCCTATGGTAAATGCTTATTGACTGAATACAATTTTAGAGAATAGTTTTTAATTCTGTGCCCTCATCCTTTCCCATGTTTCTCGTCCCTTTTCTAATGGCATATTATCTTTACCAATACTTGTGAAACTTATTTTAGCTCTGTTGTTATTTAGTCACTCAGCTGTGTCCAACTCTTTGAGACTCCATGGACTGCAGCACTCCAGGCTCCCCTGTCCTTCGCTATTTCCCAGAGTTTGCTCAAACTCATATCCATTGAGTCAGTGATGTCATCCAACCATCTCAACCTCTGTCAAAATAAATAACTTTTAGAGACTTTAGTGTTAAAAGTGACAGTGATAGTCGCTTAGTCATGTCTGACTCTTTGTGACCCCATGGACTATAGCCTACAGGCTCCTCTATCCATGGGATTCTCCAGGCAAAAATACTGGAGTAGGTTGCCATTCCATTCTCCAGGGGATCTTCCCAACCTAGGGACTGAACCCAGGTCTCCTGCATTGCAGGCAGATTCGTTAGCATCTGAGAGACGTTCATGTTAAACCAATAATAAAAATCATATCTGCCTCTGTGAGCTGTTCCTCCATTTTCAGAGATTTTCATGTATATAATCTGACCATCCCATGAAGTTGTGACCACGCCTGTGAGTAAGAAGGGGGAGACTCCTCCTCTATAGATTAGGAACCAAGTCCTGGAGAAGTTGATTAACTTGTACGAAGTTGCACATCTATTAAATCTCAGAAGTTAAAATCAAATTCAAATGTCCTAACAATTCCAATAGGACTCGCTCTGCTCATACATTTTTCTCATCAAATGGTTGTTGAGTGCCCACTGTCATGCCCTGTAGTTACAGTCAAGCAAGACACTAGCTTCTGCCCTCCGGAGGCCTCCATCATGATAACATAGCGGCAAAGCTGTTAGGAATGATGGTGCAGCCATGCTTTCTCACTGCTCAGACTGATGCATGGTTAAAAAGCAACATTCATTTTATGTAACTGAGCAGACTCAGTAAATATAATGGCATTTCATGATTGTTTAGCTTGTAGCATCTTTTATTTAGAGGTCAATTCTAATGTACTGTATTCCCAATGTACTCTGTTTATAAATTACAGGGATTAATGAATAGGAAACGCTCACATGAAAGAAATGATTGGCACCATTCTGCATACAGCTGGCACCTAATAAATGTTTGTTGGCTAATGCAGTAGGAATGCCCTCTATGTTTCTGGACTTATCCTTTTTTATAATTGGCTTCTTCCTCTGCAAAATTGAATAAAAACTAACTTTTTAAATGCAGTGGGAATGAATGACATACTATTTAGTTTAAAGCAGTTTCAGGCATAAGTTGAACACATTGGTTAAACATTTTGTCCCTTATTTTAAAAGAGATGCTCCAGAGACTAGGATCTGACTAGCATTTCTCCCTGCTTTTTCGTTCACTTCACTCATAATTCAGCCACAAGTATTCTCAAGTTACTGATACACCAAATTGAATGACTCTTTTACTCTTATGTTCTTCCAGCTCAAGTTTTAAAAAAATCACATTTTCAGCAAAAGGGCTCTGGGATTTCAATAGTTAAGGGTAATTCTTCCTCAAGGTTGTTCTCTGTCGTCATCATGGCCACCTGCTCTCCCATACAGAGTTGCGGTAATTAATAAGAGGCATTAACACGTCTGGTATCACCGGGGAAAGGGAAAAACTGAAATCTGTGGAATAGCTTTAACTGTGAAGCAGTGAATGTTGATGCGGTCACCATCTCTCACTGTACCACCCAACTTGAGATCATTTCCACGAGATGAAATAAATGGTACGCTCACACCCCAGTGTACCTTTCATAGATTTAATTACATGTCTCTGGAAATATGTGTTTGGCTCCACGGTCAAGCCACTCATCCATAACCAGCATTTCTGGGGGGAAAGAAGAGCTGGTGCTCAGCACAGAGGTGGGGATGGGAAATGCAGACCTGGAGGAGGGGTGAAGCTATGAAGCCATGAGTTATCGCTCTGTGGGGAGTACAGCGAGGCTATAGGAGAGAGAGGAGAAAGCCATCACCTCTAGAGGGAGACCTACATGTGGAGATGGGAGTGGAGACAGACAAGACAGGTGAGGAAGGGTGGAGAAACAGAGAGACTAGAGAGGGCATGTCATTACACCACTAACAGAGACATTAATTTCTTGAGGAAGTGGGTCTTCCAAATGCAGGAGGTAAGCGAGGAAGCAGTGAGAAGCCAGAACAAGCTGTCTTGGCTATTTTTAAATGAAGTTTAATAGTAAATGAGAAGAGCTGTCTAGGGGTAAAAATCGAAAGGAGAGGAACTAAATAAGGATGGGTATTTATTTTAAGGATTGATGAGATTTGTGTCTGTGTAGACTGAAGTTAAAGAACCAATGGGGAAAGAGACAGTAAAGAATAATAAATGGCAGTTTGTCTTTGTGGGATAAAAGATACCATCAGAGTATTTTTCCTCTTAATGAGATCCATTTCCATCACCATCTCTACACAGCTCATCATTAAAAATAACTAACAGGAAATGTCTTTTTAAGCGACATGTTACTATACTTAGGTCCTTACATCTGAATCCCGTTGCTACTTATTTTCCTGCACTTGTTGACAAGTCGTTAGGAAAGAGAGTGTTTACTTCAATATTACCTGTCATCTAAGAGAGTTCTAGTGCTTCAGTAAAAACTAGATGGATTAATACTGTTTTAAAAACAAAGAAGCAAAATGCTATGAAAGGTCCTGCATCTATTCACAAGCCATGAATATAAGCATCTTTAGACATACATAAAAGTAAACTGAAAAGCAAGAAAATAATCACATAGAAAACTGGAGTTAAAGAAAATGAGGTGGTAAGGAATGTATGCAAATATTATATAATCAAAATATAGACACAATTGTCATAAAAGCCTAATTTATTTAACATATGTACACTGCCCAGAAGATACTTTTTTATCTTATTTCACGATTTCCTAATAAACACAATAATTAAAATATACAGTATAGACTTTGATAAACATAGCTAATGGACTTTGCAGTTATCATTTTTTAAGATACAGGATTCCTTTCACTTGATCCCTTGCTTAATATTATTTTTAAATACCATCTAATATCCTGTTATAGATTTTTTTCAGTAGACTGGTTAACAAAATGTCACCAATCCATGAGAGTTGGCAGGAGTCAATGGCACTTTATCACAGAGGATCGCTGGCATGTTCATAATAATAATGATACTTCTCATATGCATTAACAATTTCCTTCCATATCTCAAAGCCATTGGCTTTAATAGATACCAACTGAAAGGTGGCCAGCTTGATACTATGACACAACAGTCATTTAGAATTCTTATTCACTGACCAGAAACCACACGGTAGGGCAGAGAATATTTACAGTTTTTTTGCTGCAAACCCAGGGGAGAACCTTTTGTAGATAGCACATGGTGATTCAAAACAAAATTTAGCTAGTAGAATAAAATAAATACCACCCTTGGGCTATTTAAAACCTGCAGTGTAGTTGCCCAGGAAAGTCGCCAGGACACCTAGGATCTCTCCAAGAGCCATGCTTAACCTGTAACTTCTCATGAAACAACTCATTGGTTTCTCATGCCGTCTAGTTTATATTTGTTTCTCTGATAAAGAAATCTGAATATGCTTTTTAAAATTAGTTAATCTATTTTTAATTGAAGGATAATTGCTTTCCAATATTGTGTTGGTTTCTGCCAGACATTAACATGAATCAGCCATAAGTATGCATATGTCCCCTCCCTCTTGAACCTTGCTCCCACCTCCCACCCCATGAGTATGCTTTTTTATTACAGGGAGGTTTTATTAGCAGGAGAAGGGGACAATAGAGGATAAGATGGTTGGATGGCATCACCAACTCGATGAACATGCGTTTGAGCAAGCTCTGGGAGCTGGTGATGGACAGGGAGCCTGGTGTGGTGCAGTCCATGAGGTCGCAAAGAGGCAGACACAACTGAGTGACTGAACTGAACTGAACTTTATTAGCAGCAGAGAAGAGTACATTTATCTATCCTGTCTCTACTCCCTTCCACCACTTGACTATAAAAACAAAATTATTCTTGTACAATTGAAGCATATGTACATATAAAAAAAATTGTTCAGTCACTAAATCCTATCTGACTCTTTGCAACCCCATGTACTGTAGCCCAGGCCCCTCTTTCCATGGGGTTTTCCAGGCAGAATACTGGAGTGGGTTGCCAATTCCTTTTTCAGGGAATCTTCCCAACACAGGGATGGAACCCATGTCTCCTACCTCTCCTACATTAACAGGCGGATTCTTTACCACTGAGCCACTGGGGAAGACTTGAGCACCGACCACATACACATCAACTTGACCCCACTTAGCTTGGGAAAAACATAAGATAAGTGATGCGGTAATGATCAATGAACCAGTGAATTGGGGTGGAATTTATTCTCTTAATAACTGAAGTCCAGTTTTATTGCATTTGAGAGCTGTATAATTTCAAAGAATTCTATGTGAGCTCTGAGGCGTGAAGTTCTACGTTTTCTGTTTTCATCGTTTCTCTTTCATTTTTCATAGACACTGGATTATTTTCTGTCATCCTTCCCACAGTTGCTTGAAAATGTAGTCTAGAGAATTAAATTGATTTGTAATCACAAGTTCTTGATTTTAGACTTCAGATAATCTTAATTGAACCAGAATATTCTTAAAGCATAAACAATAGATTGCCTAAATTCCCAGCTCTCATTTCAAGTATTTGCTAATGGGGCATTGATCAATCTACAATTCCCAGACTGAGGAGAAGTGATAGGAATATTGGATTAAAAAAAAAAATGCCATACAGGCCAGAAAGATAAATTGTTTGGGTTGTCTTTTTGCAAGTTTGAGGTCACGATTCACTCATCTTGTTACTTTTCTATATCCCTTTAGTGGCTTCAATTGCAGGATTAAATATTGAATGGTGGCAGATCATTCAATACACAGGCTCTCATAGTTTGGCATTAGAAGGTTTTTCATGCTTAAAATGGAACTGGGTGCGCACAGAATGCCAAAGATAATCGTGCCGATGATCTAGTCTGTGAGATTAATCCCTCAACAATATTATCAGACACTTTTAACACATTGATTTGTCCCTGATATGACATTTCTGAAACAAATGGATATCCTAAGCATCTTAAGAATAACATTGAGCTTCCTATACAGTCTGGTTTTGTTTCAGAAAATTAACCCATTAGCAGTTTTGCTAGAAACTTCCAACCCATTATCACAACCAGTGTTCATTACCAGAAAAAGAAAAGTAAAATTTAAAAGATTCATAATCCTGTGGGGGGAGTATTAATTAAAGAGGATTAAAAAATAAAAATCGCCCTCATGGCTAAATATGCAGAATAGAAGTACTAAATCAGTGCACTGTCTAATAAGTCTAATTAGACCAAGAATAGTCAAATCCCTGTTTAGTCTGAAATAGTATGCTTAGATGTTTAGTTTGTTGTTTTCTTTATGTATTACAGGCATTGCTTACTTACTAAAACCATTTAAAAGGGAAATGAAAATATTAAAGGTTTAAAATGTGTTGCTTAGCCAGGAGACCCAAAAGGCTTAAAGAATAAATGCATATATTTTAAAAATAAAATGTTTTATTTATAAAACATAAAAATTAAAGTTTGACAAGAACCAAGAGGTCATTCCCTTGCTCTCTGCCTGTGCAGAATTATTTTATTTCACATTTGTCCAGATTGTCTGAAATGCCCCCAGGTGATAATTTTTCACTCCTTTCTGAAGTTACTAAAACCCAGAAGTTCTTCAGGGTAAAGTTGTTTTGGAGTGGTTAGGAAAGATTTTGCCTAAAATTTTCTTTCCATAGAACTAGCGCATTTCTCTCTCCTTGGATTATGCTATTTTAAGCCATTATAATAATTCCATATTGCTCCATAAACAGTTATGTCATATTTCACTTTTTTCTTCAACCTAAGCACATTTGGAATTTTTCTCATTTTCTCATAACTCACTCATTCCATGCCTTTCATCACCTGGATTTATCTCTGGCTCCCATCCAATTTATCCACATCTTTGTGGAGCGTGAGGGTCGAAGTGAAATTTCACTGTTCTGATTAAGCCTTCTTTTAGAGGCAGTAAAAGTATATAGTCTTTAGAGCCAGACAACCCTCAGTTTGAATTCTATCTCTGCCACTTATGGCTATGAGACTTTCATCTGCTTATTAATATCCTCTGTGCCTCTGTTTCTTTACCCCTTAAATGGACTAACAATATCTATTTCACAGGTTAGCTGTGATTCTTAAATAAAATAACAGTGGCTGGTGCCAGGTAAGCCAGCAAAATTAGGGACCACCATAATTACTATGCAGTTGTTAGTTAACATAAGTAGTTTCAGATTGACTATGGATTTGCTATAAAAATCCTTCATTTAGGTTTTTAACAAAAAGATTTTGTATTTATCTATGGCTCAGCAGTAAAGAGTCGTCCTGCTAAGGCAGGAGATGCAGATTTGATCCCTGGGTGGGGAAGATCTTCTGGAGGAGGAAATGGCAAACCACTCCAGTATTCTTGCCTGGGAAATCCCATGGACAGAGGAGCCTGGTGGGCTACAGTCCACAGGGTTGCAAAGAGTTGGACAGGACTTAGCGACTAAACAACGATGACTTCTTTTGAATCCAACCTACTTTAGGTTGGATTTTATAAAGGAAGTAAATCCTTCCAGTCAATATAGAAATGAAAAACCATGAGATGAGTAATAAAAGAATCTTGAAATCACATGTAAAGTCAGATACAGCTGTACACGTCATTCATTGTATGTTAGGAATTAAAGACAGTTAACTGTGTAAGGAACAGGAAAACCTAGATGGATCCGGACTGGAAGTGGGACCCCATTGAGACCCTGACTCAATCTGAGAGAAAAACATGAGTAGACGGTGAAGACAGACAACAAGTCGTTTTGACATTAAAAATTTTAAAGAAGAGGTGAAGAGGGGCGAGCAGAACAAGTTAATGAGCACAGAGTCTAGGAGTGGACGGCCCAGTTGAGCGCTCACTGTGTCCTGGGGACCACATGAAGCACTTGTTCTAACCTTAAGATGTATATTTTATCTCCTCCTCTTAGATGACTTACCCAAGGCTACAGAAAGATTTTAGAAGACTGCTTGCCCAGGGTGATATAGTAGCAAGTGGTGAGGCTAGAGATCAAACACAGGCAAAATCTTTCCCTAAACAATGTTCTCAAGCTTCAGTGAGCTTGTGAAGCCCCTGGAGGGATGTTAAGGCCATTGCACCCCCACCCTCGCCGCCCAGCCTCAATTCAGTAGGTCTAAGCTGGGGCTGGAGCATCGGCGGCTGCTGCCCTGAGAACCACGCTTTGAGAACCATTGTTGCAGGCTTGTGCTCTGCTTCCTCTGCAGGTTAGTAATTATCAGGTGGAACTGCACACCAGGCCCACCTGGGATTTCATTTGGGCACATGGTTACCCATGTGAGCAGGCTTTAGGAAGCGTGAGATTCAGTAGTGGAGGAGGACTTTTAGTCCTGGAGAAACTAGAGCAATGGACAGTCTTTTAAAACAGAAATTTGATTTCTGTTTTCTGTATCTGTAGTGATTCCGATTGTAAGGACCTTTGTCTCAGCACCAAGGCACAAGCCTCTTTACAGGCAGACCTCGAAGATATTGCGGGTTTGGTTCCAAGACCGCTACATAGAACAAGTATGGCAATGAAGCAAGTCAGATGAATTATTTTTTCACAGTACTTATATTAAGATTTTATTTTAATTGGAGGATAATTACTATAAAATATTGTGATGGTTTTTGCCATACATCAGTATGAATCGGCCATAGGTATGCATGTGTCCCCTCCATCCTGAGCCTCCTTCCAACCTCCCTCCCCACCAGGTTGTCCCAGAGCACCGACTTTGGGTGCTCTTCTTATTAAAGTTAACGTTTTTGCTACACTGTAGTCTATTAAGTGTGCAGTATATAGCTTTATGTCTAAAAAAAAAGTACATACCTTAATTTAAAAATACAGTATTACTGAAAATGCCAAAACTATGACAATTGTAACATCAAAGGTCACTGATCACAGATCACCATCACAAATATAACAATGAAAAGGTTTGAAACATTGCGAGAATTATCACAATTTGACAAAGAGAGATGAAGTAAGCCAATGCTGTTGGAAAAATGGCACCAATAGAATTACTCTATGCAGGGTTGCCACAAACCTTCCATTTATGAAAAATGCAATAACGTGGAGTGCAGTAAAACAAGAGCTACCTGTACTATAGAGTGAAACAAGGTTGCGTGGCATAGCGGTCCCTTGTCCCTGAATCCTCTATGTATGAAACTAGAGTACATTGAGGTTGGGGGAGAGGGTGTTGGTTTTTGTTTTTTGCTAACAGTGAGGTTGATTCTAAATCTTGGACAGGTAATAGGCTTTGGGTCAAATGCTCATTGTTCTGGAGAGAATGAAGGCAGAAATAGGGATAAGGAGTCTCACACACACACCTCTCCTGGGTTATTGATGTGACCTGACATGACCTTTGTATTCCTCTCTCTCAGTGGTGCTATCATATATACTGGGCATAATAGAAATTTAGTGGTTGTTGACTACCTACCCAGTTAGTATGAGGTGACTTAAACTTGACTGATTGTGAGAGGGGAAGGAGCAAAGGAAAGTGAAAATTGTCTTATACACAGTTATGTCTCACTGTCCTAAATTTCTGGTAGTGAAGCCCATGCAAAGAGGAGTTAATAAGTCTGCATACTTGGTTGGTGGGGACCTGAAATGTGGTTATCAAAGCCATGGAAAGTTGGAGCAAAAGTAAAATGTTACATTTTCAGTTTGTACTTAGCTAATAACTGATATATCTATGGGAAGAGCTGGCTTGCTTGCTTTAGGGTAGGAAGACATCATTACCTTAGCATCAGGAAGTTCTTCTCAGAACATGGCAACACCTTGGGTCTTATACAAAGTCCAAAGACTTGGTTTTTCATTTGGGAGTTACAATGGAGAGTTGCCCATACTTCCGTTCAGTTCACTTAGCATCATCCAGCATTTATTGATTGCCTACTTATGTTTACGGGGGCTTCCGAGGTGGCTCAGTGGTAAAGAATCTGAATGGCAACCCACTCCACTTCGGTATTCTTGTCTGGAGAATCCTATGGACAGAGGAGCCTGGCAGGCTACAGTCCATGGGGTCACAGAGAGCTGGACCCAACTGAGCATGCATGCACTTATGCTTACACTATGCACAGCCTTGCGCTTGGTTTTCTGATAGAAAAAAACAGGTCCTTGCAGGCTGGCATACTTTAGGAAGACCATTCAGAGTTTGCATGTGTTGACTAATAAGTTTATAAAACATTGCATTCAACCTGTAACAGCTAGTGAAAGTCACTCAGTCGTGTCTGAGTTTCTGCGACCCCATATACAGTCCATGGGATTCTCCAGGCCAGAATACTAGAGTGGGTAGCCTTTGCCTTCTCCAGGGCATCTTCCCAACCCAGGGATCAAACCCAGGTCTCCCGCCTTGCAGGCGGGCTCTTTACCAGCTGAGCCACAGGGCAGCCGACCTAAAAGGAATGAGTAGACCTAAAACCCCAAATTCATGCCTGGTTAAAATGCGAGTTATATGAGTAAATGTTTCGGGTAAAATATTTTGAATGGGAATGGGTGGAGACAACATTTCAGAATACTTAAGCTGGTGATTTTTTTTTTTTTCGTATCTTAAAGTAGTCAAGACTTTGTTTCCTCAGAGAACCTTACAACTGAATTCTCAACACATTAAGCATTTCCTTAGCATGAAAGCAACGGGGCAGAAGCTGGTAGCAGTGGTTCCCTTTGAATTAGCATTTTCCTGTGACAGTCAGCAGGGTGCTCCCATAACTGGTACAATTTGCTCCCAAGGATATATTTTTGCATGTGAAAATTAGCTATGCATTTTCTTGGCATCAGCGATTGGTGATATTTCAACTACCTGGTCAGAAGAAAAATTGGCAGATCGGCTTGCTCCTACAGACTATGACAAAACAAGTTTTTCCCCCGCAATCTCTGTATTACACCATGGCCCATTTGAGCTGTAAAACGCACTACTTGTTCAGTTTTTGTTATAACCTTCATAGAAGATGGAAAATGCACCCCAAACTGCTCTGCAATAAGATCATGGCTCGCCTGCCAGTTTGCAGTTTTATATACAACGTGTTATTGTCGTGAAGGTGAAGTTTATGGCGAGTGAGCCTCTGACAGTCTGTCACTTCACCTGACTGCAGTAAAAGGGTCTGCAGATAGTCTGTGTTTGCAGCTACTGTAAATATTCCTCCATGAGTAACATCTTGGTAGCAAAATGTTGAATTAACCAGCGTTCCTTCTTCGCTCTTTTAAAAACCGAAGTTTGATTTCAAAGGGCATTACCGATTTTACTTGTGTGTCTTGGGGGAAAAAGGAGACAGCTGTTAAGATATTGAAAATATTTCCTTTTATTTTCTGTCTCGAAATTTTTTTTGTTACACATTAGAGACCTTATGTAATGTTTAATGTTTCAATTTACTGTATGCATTTCAGTTTTCGTATTTGTCATCTTGTTCCAATTTAATGAAAGCTTATTTGGCTATGGTTTTCATTGGAAAGCAGAGCACACGTACAACTTTCAGCAATAATATATATTTTTCCTTTTCTTTGGATTTGAACAGCCTTCTAAAATTTTCTCTACTGAAATTCTGGCAGAGTTATTTCTTCAACATTTGGCTGAGGGTTTGGAATGTTTTAAACATTTGAAGTGACTGGGATCAATTACTGTAACCTAAAATGGATAACCTTTAAGACACAAAGCTCATGTTTTTCTTAATCATCTCATTACATGACATTTTTCTGTTTGTATATCGATAAAACACTGTATGTTGGCTAAATAAGGCACATTTCATTTATTTCCAAGTACTGTTGATATTGTAAAGCTAGCATATTACATATACCATTAAAGTTATTTTTAAAATATAACATCTTTGTGGATGAGAAAAATAAAATTCAGAAGATGAATAAACGTAACAATTTAGCAGTCTGACAAAGTATAATAAATAGCAAAATCATGTATTTGAAATGAATCTTAAAAAAATTCACAATACAAACATTTTTTAAGGGAGCTGTTTTTCTAATTAAGGGAGCTCTCAAGCATTTTCAGATTCATTCTTACTAGCATTATTTCATTACTGAAAGTTTTTCCTTTTTCCTCCATAAAGTTACAGCTCCCTCTGAGAGTTGTTGACTTAGAAGGGGTTATTCGATAATATCCTGTTATTTCTATTTATCAGATTAATTTAGGACTCACATTGCACTTTCAAGGTAGACAGAAAGCAAGGCATTGCCAGTTTCAAGATTGACTTTCGATAAATATAAATGCGGAGCAGCTCTCTGCTGACGGTACGTAGTGAATGTGACCCATGACGGGCAGATGGCCGTAGCGATGGAGAGAAAAATTACAGCCAGAACACTCCTGCTTCTGCTCCAGTGGACTCAGAATGCATTAGCGGGGTCCTCTGTCAGCTCAGAGTTTTTTCCCTGATGATGGATTAGTGATAAACTCATATGCGAGTTATTCCAACATTCCTTTGAGACCTTAGCTTTTCATGAATGAAAAGGTCATTTGTAAATGCTCTACATTCTTTCATTCCCCCCCCACCCATGGAACCAGATTGCTTTGTGTAATTTTACATTACCATATTTTCTTTGAAATAATAGCTGATAGTTCACTTTTAATGTCCTAATTATTTGGTTGGTGGTTTGGAGAATCTTGCTGTACAGTCAATAAATAAATAATATTCAGTAAAGAGAATTTTAAATTGAAATCATCCTGTAAACTCCAAACTCAGACTTTTCAAGAGGCCAGAAGTCTTGCTCATTTTGTCCTAAATGACTTTTGATTTAAGGCCAAACTTTGTACCAGATGTGTGGTATTTTATAATAATTACATGGTACAAGCCTTCAGTCATTTTCCACTGAGACCATTCAACATCTGTTTTATCAAAATGGTTTTCCATTTCTTTTCAGGACCACAGATGAGTAAGAATATTAAGTGAGACACTGAGTCATACACTTTTTTACCATATAATATGAATTTCTCTTGCACTTATCTTTTATAAATGACCACAGACCTCAAGACCTCCTTCAGTGACGAGCATAGCAGAGTTGGTTTCTCTGATATTTGGGGATTAACCTTTTCTTAATGTTCCTTATTCTTTATCCATTTCCTGATCTTTTATAGTTCCAAATGGAGATGAGAATATATTAAGGAAGAGATAAAAGAGTGAATGGGAACTGGATGGCATGCTCCATTTCCACTCTTCCCACTTAGAGACGTTCCTTTATCTGTTTACCAACAGCTTCACTATACCTCTTCCTTTTTCCTTTCTTTTCTTGAAGTATAGTTGAGTTGCAGTGTTGTGTTGCTGCTGCTGCTGCTAAGTCGCTTCAGTCGTTTCCGACTCTGTGCGACCCCATAGACGGCAGCCCACCAGGCTCCCCTATCCCTAGAATTCTCCAGGCAAGAACACTGGAGTGGGTTGCCATTTCCTTCTCCAATGCATGAAAGTGAAAAGTGAAAGGGAAGTCGCTCAGTCCGACTCTTTGCGACCCCACGGGCTGCAGCCTACCAGGTTCCTCCATCCATGGGATTTTCCAGGCGAGAGTACTAGAGTGGGGTACCATCGCCTTCTCCGACAGTGTTGTGTTAATTTCTGCTATATAGCAAAATGGTTCAGTTATGCATATATATATATATATATTCTTTTTCATATTCTTTTCCATTATGGTTTATCACGGGATATTGAGTGTAGTACCCTGTGCTACACAGCAGGACCTTTCTGTTTATCTGTTCTCTATATAATAGTTTGTATCTGCTAACCCCAGACTCATAGTCCATCCCATCCCCAGTCTGTGAGTCTGTTTCAAGAGAAGTTCATTTGTGTCCTGTTTTAGATTACATATGTTAAGTGATATCATATGGTATTTGTCTTTCTCTTTCTGACTTACTTCACTTAGTATGATCATCTCTGGGTCCATCCAAGTGGCAATGGCATTGTTTCATTCTTTTTATGGCTGAGTAGTGTCCCACTGTATATACATGTTATATCTTCTTTAGCCATTCGTCAGTCAATGGACATTAGGTTGTTACCATATCTTGATTTTTGTGAATCGTGCTGCTAAGAACATCAGTTCAGTTCAGTCGCTCAGTCATGTCCTACTCTTTGTGACCCCATGAATCATAGCATGCCAGGCCTTCCTGTCCATCACAAACTCCCAGAGTTTACTCAAACTCACGTCCATCAAGTCAGTGATGCCATCTAGCCATCTTATCCTCTGTCGTCCCCTTCTCCTCCTGCCCCCAATCCCTCCCAGCATCAGGGTCTTTTCCAATGAGTCAA
>SJXQ01008319.1:70873-284340 GCA_006408695.1 Aepyceros melampus | reverse complement strand
GTATATATAAAATCCTAAGGAAAAATAAATGACAAAATCAATTCTCTCAATGGTTGACATTTATGTGTGATATGAATGGGGAAGTATATTGTGGATGGAGAAAACATATTAATAAATTCTGATCTGGTAGTTTAACATAAGTGGACTAGTATGACTGTTCTAAAATTATATAGTGATTGATTTTGACTACGTATTATGGTTTATATGTATCAGTTCAGTTCAGTCGCTCAGTTGTGTCCCACTCTTTGCGACCCCATGAATCGCAGCACGCCAGGCCTCCCTGTCCATCACCAACTCCCGGAGTTCACTCAGACTCACATCCATCGAGTAGGTGATACCATCCAACCATCTTATCCTCTGTTGTCCCCTTCTCCTCCTGCCCCCAATCCCTCCCAGCATCAGAGTCTTTTCCAGTGAGTCAAATCATAGGTTATTGTCTGTTTCCTGATTATTTAAAAATGACTGTGGCTGCCATGTCATTTTATCTCTTAATAGTGAGCTCTGTGGTATGTTAGGTTCAGGAAAATCCCATTATGAATAACATTGGCTTAAATTAAACATTCTAGAGGAACCAAATTGTACATTTGCTAACTGAAGGGAGATCCATCTGTGAGTGAGACATGGAAGCCCTGTATTTTGGAGGGGAGTGGGGGTGCTAAAGGCTGATTGCTTGATTATAGTTGGCCTCTCATCTATTTTGCATCAACTGAAAAATCCAATTTTATTGTTGGTTTTCTCGAGCTATGTGTATCTATAAATATAACTACTTAACCCATTGTAATCTGCCTCCATCTCTATGTCTAGCTATATGTGCCATAAATCACCAATGACTCTAAGGGATATAATCTATTGCCTGCATTTCAGTCCTCATCCTACCTGATTTCTCTGGTGTATTTTATATCAAGAACTACATTTACATTTTCTTTATTGGAATTGCTCTTCTTCCTTGGATTTTCCTCACTGATCTCTTCTCTCTCTGAAATAGCAAAGGTTTCACAAGACTTCAACCACCAACTACATACGCTGCTGCTAAGTCACTTCAGTTGTGTCCGACTCTGTGCAACCCCATAGATGGCAGCCCACCAGGCTCCCCTGTCCCTGGGATTCTCCAGGCAAGAGCACTGGCGTGGGTTGCCATTTCCTTCTCCAATGCATGAAAGTGAAAAGTGAAAGTGAAGTCGCTCAGTCGTGTCCTACTCTTAGCGATGCCATGGACTGCAGCCTACCAGGGTCCTCCACCCATGGGATTTTCCAGGCGAGAGTACTGGAATAGGGTGCCATTACCTTCTCCGAACTACATGCTAACAACTCCTAAATCTATGCTCCAGTGATCCTGTGATCTGGATTCCTATCAACTCTCAACTGGATTCTTTCAGCTAGCTGTCCTGTAGGGACCTTAGGCTCAATGTTATCTAAACCTCATTCATCATTTTACCCCTAAACCTGTTTCTCTAGTTTTTCCTCACTTGGTTGATGAAATTGCTATCCCCCTACAACGACAAACCACAGAATTGTTGTTGATTTTCATTCAACAGTTTGTTCTCACCTTAAAAGTTTTTAATATTCATCCGTAATATGATATTACAGCCCACTTTGATGTTCTTGAGCACTCTATACCATAGGATCTCCCTGCTTGCACTGTGTCTTATCCTACCCAACCCATAGACATATATGGATTATATTTCTAAAACATGGATTTAACCATATGGCTTTTCATATTTTCTGATTGCTTAAAGGATAAGGCACAGACTCTTTAGGAAGCTGACTCTAAACTCTCGTTGAACAGTTTAGTCATATCTCCTCTCTTTTCCCTTCAAAAGCAATAATTGTGGATGATTTTTTTCTATTTCCCATCACACCATGCATTCCTATGCTTTAGAGGCTTCCTAGGTATTCATTATCCATGTGTTTCTCCAGAGGCCCTACTCTAGTTGTTCCCACATTGTGAATCCTTCAAGACTGCAGTCTTTCCCCTCAACCCCAAAGGCATACACTTTACAAGTAAATAAAAGTAATCACTCTGCCACTAATGTCCCACCTTTTTGTACCCACTTCAGAGGGAAAGAAAATTGTTTGGAGTTCTTTTTATGTCTGTTTCTTATTCCAAAATGAGACCATTCATAAAGTCTTCTCGGTTAGCTGCAGGATGATTGCAAATGTTCAGAAAGGTTTAGATTCTATAGTTTTTTAATTCCCACAGACACTTTATTGAGCAGGGAAAGGACAACATAAGAATAAGACTATTGCATTCGTGAATCCAGCTGCCCCATGTTAAAATCTAGGAATATTAGCAACTGGAAATGCATGAGTAAAGTCTTTTTGTAATGCTGGATTCTGTCTTTGCCCAATATTGTAGAAAGCTAATTATTTGCTGCAGCATGTGAATGTTAATTGTATAATCCAGTAAGGTTTACCACACTTATTTTTAAGTGAAAAAATGCAAAGTAGAAACTATCTAAATTTAGCAGTCCTTTGGGTACTTTACATTTGTTGAATATTACAAAAGTAAATACTTATCTCTTTTTAATACTAATATGATTTTGTGCATCAAGCAGCTTGAAGATTTTTCCCTCATGCAAGCTTCATCAGCTGTTTTATCAACAGTCTAGGCTGCAGGCACGTTGGTAAAGTCGAGTTGGGATAAATGAAAGATCCTTGTCGAATTGGTAATCATGCAGGTATTCAGAGTGAAAGGGAGATCCTATTTTAATTTAATTTCAGTGCTTCAAGATATTTTTTCTTATGGGCTGTATTACCAGTCTCTGTTTACATACTCATCTTTTAAGAAATCATAGCTACTCTTAATACATTTCAAATCAAGCTTCCCTATACCTAGGTGATATGTATTACTTCTTTCTGCAAGGGCCTCTTTAATAATATGATATCTTGCTTATTATGACATATTCAAATGCTAAATGATTTATAGACAAATAATGACATAAAGTAATCCCAAAGGGCATTTATATATTCTCTTAACTTTGACCAATTTTTAGTGCCCTAAGTGATTCTGATTGTACTTGAGGACAAATTAATACCTTATTTTTAAAAATAATTTCACATTTCATAAAAGTTTCAGGTTAATGATTGGGGGTTAAATAAAAATATTATTTATTTATACTATATAATCCATGCAGCTAAGGACCTGCCCCACCCAAAGCTCCTTTCTAAAGGAAAATTATCAAAGACAATATCTTGCTGTCAGAAAAGTATGTGTGCTAGATATCTTGACCATAATTCGTTGAAATAGATTTTGTATCCTGAGCAAAAAATGACCACCTACAGACTAAAGAAAGAGATCAGCAGGCTATCAGGGAGTCTGGTGTCATAACTCTGGCAATAAGGTACTCTATATCTGGTGCTGGGTGAATATCATTTAGCACTCTTAATTGTAAGCAACAGAAACTGATTCTGGTCTCAGAAGTGAAAAGGAAATTTATTGGAAGTATACAAGATATCTAAGAGAACCAGAGAAGGCAGGAACATGAGGCTTAAAAGAAGGGCAGAAACAAAATGGATCCGGAAAATGGGCAGCAAGGATTTTCCCCATAATGCAGCCTCTCCCAGGGCTGATATGTGCCACCAGTGCCTTTGTTGGGTGCCATCAGATGTTGCACCATACACTACACAAAGAAACTTCTGCCACTTTTCTGATTATGAGATTGGAAATTCTGGCTGGAACAGAACAGCAGTTGGCCATGCCTAAAACCATATTATTGTTTCTTGGTTGATAGAGAATAGGGACAGAAAAATTCTCTCTTCAGTGAGTTCCATATTGGTGATACTTTCTGTGTCCCACCAAAACTTCATGCAATGAGGATTTAGCAAAATAAACGGGAAGGGTGCAAAGTAGGAGGGATGGCCAAAAAAAAAAAAAAAAGAATTTTTCTGTTTCTATCTGTGAATCTTCTGTATGGGTTTGGTTTTGAAATATATAGATTCTGTGGCAGATCATAGAAAAATTGAATTGGAGAACCAAAAAGGCAATATAGAAAAAAATAAGGAGTAGAAGTAGAAATGAAAAAATAGATACTGAAAAGTAAGATCAAATTCATTAATATCACAGAATTTCTAATCCTAAAAACCATAGAACCAACTCTTAGAGGAAAACAAGAAAGTAAGAGCTGCTCTTTGTCACTGATTTCACCAAAGGGTCACCAGAGCTGCTGTGTGTCCTACAGACATGAAAGACATCCCAGACCCCAGAGGCCTGGCTCTTCCTTTGTCAAAAATATTTCACTTACCTTTTTACTTCCCCATATATACTTGTAAGAAGGCTCCATAATGGGGTGGGAGGGGGTAGGCTCACTATGGTTCCTTTCCTTTACACTTGAAAGACTTTAAAATAGAGAATCTTCTTTTTACACACATAAGTTCATACATACACACATGCTCACGTGCGCGCACACACACACACACACACACACAGCCCTTGTGATGCATACTCTTATAAACCATGAGTATAAAAAGATAAATTTATAAAAATTAAATTGCATTCAGATTGCTCAAAATTGGGGAGAAAATCTAAAATCCATGAATTTTCCAAGAGTTTGTGAAAAATCACACTTCCTACAGGTCACGTTCGTATCTTCCCCATCCCATATTTTTACACAAAAACTTTTCAATAAAGTCACCCTTCTTTTAGTTATCTAAAAATCTTTTTCAGCTCGTAGAGTGAAATCAGTCTACTAAACTGGCAAGACAAACAAAGACCTAGCTAGATACCTCTTCTAGCTCTCATAGCAGCAGTAGGAAAAAATCCCTTAAGGAACTGTACCAACTTGTTATGGATGCATTCCCTTAGCTGAAGCCATTCATTGCCAAGGGATTGCAGTTTTCTCTGCTATGTTATTTAAAATTTCCTCAGCAATAATTCCTTCTTGCTTGGATTTCATAAAGTTCCCAGAACAGAAGCATGACTTCCCTAGACTCCCTTCAGCCTAAATGTATCAGCATTATGGGTGCTCCAGGGCAGAAGGCGGTTTTACACTAGCCTCCTCCGTGTCGGTTAATCATTCACACCAATATGGGGTTATAAAGATACTGAGGTTTTGTGCTGCTGGTTGTTTTTAACTCTAGCATTCAGAAACATGGACTAAGTGAATAGACCAACGATGTATAAAATATCAATTGTTGCACTGTTTACACTAATGTTTTGCATTAAGAAAACAAATGTCAAGCTGCCTGAAGTCTGCAAAGAATAAAAACTCCTTGTTATACACTTAAATACTCACTTGCCCTTATCTAAAATGAATCCATACACAGGAGTGCAAGTGACTGCTGGCATTTCATTACCCACTGAAGCCTTTTGAGTGTGTTCTGATTGGGAAGCCTGCTGAGTTTCAGTTTGGCTCAGCTGGCCCACAGTTTTGAACCCCTACTGGTGGTATCAGCAAAACATGTGCATAGCCTATTTTTCCATAGAGTAAGATTTTTCAGGTTACTCTGAGTAACCTCATTAACAAACTATGGACAACACTCTTTTTGTATGATGGACAATACTAACCTTTGAATTTACAAATAATAACACCCTGCATATAAGGAAAGATCAAGGTCTTTGCAGGGCCTCAGCATAAATAATGCTGAAAAGAATAAGCCATTTTCAAAAATGTTTTGATGTAGAGGATTTTGAAGCATCTCTATTTCTATGAACTATGGCCAGAATATGGTTTTCAAAGTGCATTTGTTTGCCTATGAAGATAGACATGGAGCCTGTGTCATTCTTGAATTGGGTGGAGAGAGGGATGATAAAAACGAAAACAAAGGAAGTAGTGATGGAAATACCCAGCATAGGCAAAGGAAAATCATTGTGAAGCAGAAGGGAATGACTGGCTGTAAATGACCAACAGATCACGGATCAAGTATGGGTGCAAACTGACCTGACAACTGCAGGTCAGTTCAGGGAAGACTCAAGGAGATCTTATCCAGAAAGAAGTGGGCAAAGGATAAAGTCCAGAAATGCAAGAGTTCAGGCAAGCAGAATGGATGTGAAAGCAAAAGCAGACTTTAGGATAGAATGTTAGAGACCCAGTGCACCTGTAGGAAGTTTACAAAGGTCTCTTTATGATATTATTAATTGCCATTACTTTCTTTAATCAACAAGAGACATGGCAGTGAGGTAAGGACTAGCATATATCCGATTCCCCTGGCTGCATTCCCCTGATGGGTAGACTTGGCCTTTCAGACACAAAAGTACCATCTACTTTATCCATAGACTTCTGCACAGTCATTTCCAGTGTCCCACATCACAGCAATGACCCTTCCAGCAGGTTCTGAATCAAAGATGAAGTAGCTATCTACACTCTCCAATGACGCCTCTGAACTGTCTGAATGGAGGACACCCAAACATTGTCTGCTACTATTCCCTTAAAACAGTCTTTTTCAGGAGAAAATTAGTCCTGGTTCTTGGTATTGGACCTTTTCTTACTCAGGAGTATATATAATGTCCATTGTTGAGTAAAGTGGCTTGATTTTTTTCCAGGAGCTTCCAGGAAAGCTGAGGTTAAGAGATTTGTTGGGATTTCATTTAGTTTGCCTTGAGTTTCTCTGTTAGATACACTGGGGTCATTTGGGTGAGTTTCTTTTTCTTCTTTAACTTTCTTAGAGTTTACCCTAATCCTATCACATAGAGAATTCAAATCCAAGTAAGGAATTGAAGCCTCTGGGAATCAGGCAGATAGATGAAGTTAGAAGTGCAAAAGAGTTCTTGAGGAGTAACAACTATGCAAAAAATAGGGAGGACTCAGGTTTGAAGAAGGGGAGCAGTCAGACCCTGAAGCAGATATGAGAAGAGTCTTCACCAGCCCAACAGAGAACTCTAGGGCAGAGATGGCTGACTAGAGGAATCCTGCATTGGATGGAATGGCTGGGTCCTTACACCACGGTTTTGCTGTCCAGTCCCTGAGGCCTCCCCAAGAGGACCCTGACCTCAGTTTATAAGCTGAAGGTAACTTGAAAAGGTGAGCAGTTAGCTCACCACACTGTTGCAACTGAACACAGTCTTTTCCTGAAGGAGGGTCTGGGTGGTGCCTGACTCAGTCTATCAGAGCTACCAGCTTCTGCGTGTCTTCACAAGAACATTTCAGAACCCAGTTAAGTCACCTTGTGTATCTACTCATCTGTTCTTGTGAAAGATTACACAATTTTTCAACAGTTCAAAAGTTGATCCACTTACAGAATCTGAGTTAGGCTTGTATTTTTCTGTTTGTTTTGGTATAATTTGAGGTTCCTAGAATAGAAGCTCAAGGTATTTGTATAATAAGACAGCAATGGTGCTATAAGGAAGTTTCCACAAGACATTCATTGGCTAGCATAGCACATAGAACTATGAGAAGGAGATGTCCATTGGCCTGATTAGTGATCAGATACTTCTCCAGCTTTATTGCCATGGTCAGTAGAAGCAATGGATTTATAGTTGGGATTAAGATAGGATCAAGATAAATCAAAGACATCTGAATCTGCTTCCACAGGAGCAAATTATGGAGGAGAAAATTTGAACAGTTTTCAAAGCTGACCTCCACCATTAACAATTGCCATTTGGAACAATGAAGTGAGCTGTTAGACCAGAGGGTCCTCAGATGAGATAAAAATAATGATTCAAATAACACTTATTTCTTAAGAATCACATATAAATAGTCCATGGCAATTTTCATCCATCTGTTAAAAGTTTAAGCTTCTGAAACTAAGTGTGTGGGAATGGGGAAAAATGACACTAGAAACATCAGAGGAATCATATATGCTAGAGAAATGCTGTATGAATGGAACAAAAAATAGCATTAAGCCCTAGTCACAGGGAATGGTATTTAAAGTAGTACAAGTTCCCTTTAGCTGACAAAACTATGGGTAGACTTCTCCACCAAACCCCAGGGACCAATAACTGGGTCTTGAGGCAAAGTTAGGGGTACAAACTCTGGAAAACCTTCAATATCCTAAAGATTCAGACAGAAAGGCCCATGGGCAGCCTGGAACCTCAGGGAGATTTTAGTGTGTTGCCGGGCCCAGGAGGGCACAGCTGTCTTGAAAACAGTATCTAGTAAAGGACAACAAAAAACTGCTTCCAAATCCCACTGGCTTGTGGAACCAGAGCTACGAATATCTCCAGCTTATTGTGGCTCCTTTGAAGGGAAGGGGCAATTGTTTTCTTAGCACATAGAACTATGAGAAGGAGATGTCCATTGGCCTGATTAGTGATCAGATACTTCTTCTCCAGCTTTATTGCCATGGTCAGTAGAAGCAATGGATTTATAGTTGGGATTAAGATAGGATCAAGATAAATCAAAGACATCTGAATCTGCTTCCACAGGAGCAAATTATGGAGGAGAAAATTTGAACAGTTTTCAAAGCTGACCTCCACCATTAACAATTGCCATTTGGAACAATGAAGTGAGCTGTTAGACCAGAGGGTCCTCAGATGAGATAAAAATAATGATTCAAATAACACTTATTTCTTAAGAATCACATATAAATAGTCCATGGCAATTTTCATCCATCTGTTAAAAGTTTAAGCTTCTGAAACTAAGTGTGTGGGAATGGGGAAAAATGACACTAGAAACATCAGAGGAATCATATATGCTAGAGAAATGCTGTATGAATGGAACAAAAAATAGCATTAAGCCCTAGTCACAGGGAATGGTATTTAAAGTAGTACAAGTTCCCTTTAGCTGACAAAACTATGGGTAGACTTCTCCACCAAACCCCAGGGACCAATAACCGGGTCTTGAGGCAAAGTTAGGGGTACAAACTCTGGAAAACCTTCAATATCCTAAAGATTCAGACAGAAAGGCCCATGGGCAGCCTGGAACCTCAGGGAGATTTTAGTGTGTTGCCGGGCCCAGGAGGGCACAGCTGTCTTGAAAACAGTATCTAGTAAAGGACAACAAAAAACTGCTTCCAAATCCCACTGGCTTGTGGAACCAGAGCTACGAATATCTCCAGCTTATTGTGGCTCCTTGGAAGGGAAGGGGCAATTGTTTTCTTTCTCACTGTGGAAAACTGGTCCGCATTTAGGAGCTCTTCATTCTTTTGTTCAACACAGTATTTATTATCTTTAGTATCTCAGACTTTATATATAAAGTGATCAGGATAAAGGAGTACAATATATCTCGTAACAGACTGATAGTCTAGTAGAGATGAAAACAAGAAAGATTATAAAACACTGTGATAAATGAAGTAATAAAGAAACATTTTGGGAGTATTTAAAAGGGAGTCATTATTTAGTAATCCATCCTGTGGTGAGGTAGGAGGGAAAGGGGTGTCATTCAAGGGATAAAAGATAAAGGGCATTCCGGGCAGAAGGAGAGAAGGCCCAAAGCTAGACTCAGAATGGAGAAGACTTGGTGTGCCTGGGGAGGAGAGAACACACATGAAGTTAGTTTTGTGCTTTCTTCAACTTAAGGCACAGGGGACGTGAAGGAAGAAAAGTATGCCTATAAAATATTTTATATGTATATACATGACATATATATACACTTATAACATGTTATATCCTCCCATCAATTATGAAGTGTTTTATTTTGTTTTGTTTTCAAGAATGGGGATAGTGTATTATACATTTTTAACACCATTGTCTAACATAATTCATAGTGCCTGAAATGGTTATTAGGTTACCTTGGACCAATAATTTTATACTCCCAAGGGCACCCCACTCCAGTACTCTTGCCTGGCAAATCCCATGGGTGGAGGACCCTGGTAGGCTGCAGTCCATGGCGTCGCTAAGAGTCGGACATGACTGAGTGACTTCACTTTTACTTTTCACTTTCATGCATTGGAGAAGGAAATGGCAACCCACTCCAGTGTTCTTGCCTGGAGAATCCCAGGAACGGGGAAGCCTGGTGGGCTGCCATCTTTGGGGTCGCACAGAGTCAGACATGACTGAAGCGACTTAGCAGCAGCAGCAGCAGCAGCAGCAGCATTGCCTGGCAAATCCCATGGGTGGAGGACCCTGGTAGGCTGCAGTCCATGGCGTCGCTAAGAGTCGGACATGACTGAGTGACTTCACTTTCACTTCTCACTTTCATGCATTGGAGAAGGAAATGGCAACCCACTCCAGTGTTCTTGCCTGGAGAATCCCAGGAACGGGGAAGCCTGGTGGGCTGCCATCTTTGGGGTCGCACAGAGTCAGACATGACTGAAGCGACTTAGCAGCAGCAGCAGCAGCAGCAGCAGCAATTTTTTTCTAAGTACAAATAGGAAAGTCAATGTTAATTTATGCAATGTGAGTTCTATCAATTCAACAGTGTTTAAGTGCCTGCTCTGTGCCGAATGCTCTGCTGCATGCTCTGAAGTGTTCTGAAATGAGAGCATATCAGGATCTCCTTTTTCATACTTAACGTCCATTCTGTGTATGCTCAGTTATGTCTGACTGTTTGGAACTCCATGGACTGTAGCCTGCCAGACTTCTCTGTCCATGGGATTTTCCAGGCAAAAATGAATACTGGAGTGGGTTGCCATTTCCTCCTCCAGGGGGTCTTCTCGACCCAAAGATTGAACTCCTGTCTCCTATGTCTCCTGCACTGCAGGTGGATTCTTTACCACTTGAGCCATACATTTTTGTGTGTGTATTTCCTAGGAGACACTGCCTTCTTCATCTGACTCATCTTTGTCTCCAGCAGAGGCCAATTGCAGTGCCTTGTCGTCAGTAAATATTTGTTAAAATGATAGAACCCATATTGCCTAGAATGACCCTGGCTTTAATTTTCTGTTTATGTTTAGAAAGTGAAAGTGAAATTGTGAAGTCGTGTCTGACTCTTTGCAACCCCATGGGCTGTAGCGTACTAGGCTCCTCCGTCCATGGGGTTTTCCAGGCAAGAGTACTGGAGTGGTTTGTTATTTTCTTTTCCAGGGCATCTTCCCAACCCAGGGATCAAACCTGGGTCTTCTGCACTGCAGACAGATGCTTTACCATCTGAACCACCAGGGAAACCCTATTTATGTTTAAATACCCTTGAAATTATCTTGGGCTTCCCTGGTGGCTCAGTTGGTAAAGAATCTGCTTGCAGTGTGGGAGACCTGAGTTTGATCCCTGGGTTGGAAGATCCTCTGAAGAAGAAAACGGCTACCCATTCCAATATTCTGGCCTGGAGAATTCCATGGATTGTATAGTCCATTAAAATTTTAAATGAATTTTGTAGTGGTATAATTTACTTAAAACAGAAAAAACACATTCAAATCAAAACACTGATACATGTTGACAAATGTCTATTCTCATGTAAGTACCATCACAATCAATAAACAGAGCACTTTTTAATTTACAAAATTTACAAAATTTCCTTACACCTTTTCCCATTTAATCTGTCTCCCATCCCCAAACCTCAGTCACAGCAACCAATTCTGCGCTTTCTATCAGCATAGTTTTCCTTTGTGGAATTTCATACAAATGTAATCCTATTGCAAATACTCCTGGCGGCTCAGACAGTAAAGAATCTGCCTTTCTGACTGGTGTGAAATGGTACCTCATTGTGGTTTTGATTTGCATTTCTCTGATAATGAGTGATGTTGAGCATCTTTTCATATGTTTGTTAGCCATTCGTATGTCTTCTTTGGAGAAGTGTCTATTTAGTTCTTTGGCCCATTTTTTGATTGGGTCATTTATTTTTCTGGAGTTGAGCTGCATCAGTTGCTTGTATATTTTTGAGATTAGTGTACACTCGTGGCTGATTCATGTCAATGTATAGCAAAACGAATACAGTATCGTAAAGCAAAACAAACTAAAAAATAAAAATCAATTAAAAAAAAAAGAATCTGCCTGCAATGCAGGAGATGGGGTTTGATCCCTGGCTCAGGAAGACCCCCTGGAGAAAGGAATGACAACCCACTCCAGGATTCTGGCCTAGAGAATTCCTTGGACAGAGGAACCTGGCAGGCTCCATGGGGTTGCAAAGAATTGAACACAACTGAGCCACTATCACTTTCACTTTTTACTGAGAATAATAGTTTCTTAATTCTGTCCAAGCTGTTGCGTGATTTCTTAGTTTTTTGTGTGTGTGTTTTTTTTTTAATTTCTGATTAGTATTCCATTGTGTAGATATGCCAATTTGACTTGTTTTCAATTTGAGATATATTGAAAAAGTTGCTATGAACTTTTGTGTGCAAGACTTTGTGTATGTATATGTTTTCATGTCTCTTGGATATATATCTCAGAATAGAATTGCTTCTTAGATTGGTAAGTGTATATTTACCTTTATAGGAAAGTACCAAGTGATTTTACAAAGCGACTGTGCCATCATTAGAACTCTTATGTCAGGAAAACGGGTACAAGAAGGACATATGCTAAAATACAAGTTAACGTAAAACATCTGCATTCCTATGCTTAGCTGGAGTAGTTAACTCTACCTGTCATGCTTTATTAACATAGAAAGATAAATATATCACTTCTTCCTGTTATTCTGAACCTGCATCTAGTCTTACAGGTATAAATGAAGTAGAAGCCTTTTATAGTTCTCGTTTACAGTTGATGGCTGCATTTTACTTTAGGGGACAATTTTGCTAAAGAAGATGATGGTTTAGGACATGATAATGGGAAAGAAAATTAAAAACGTGAAATAGGTACTGAGATTGATCTTCTGGGCCACAGTTCTCTCTGTCAGAAAAGTGGACATAATAAAAATGCTAGGCTACTTCCTGGCATGTCATGTGAATTAAGACTTAGGAGTTCCTTAGTGGAAAACATTTCATAACTGGTAAAATTTTTCAGTGGATTCATTGAAATGCCACCTTCTAAGAAAGCCATTTTGAAAAGAATTGTACGGAGTGAAAATTACCAGGGAAATTGGAGAAAAATGTTTCTTAAAGTCAAAAATTTCACTTGTAATTTAGCTTATCAAGAAATTCTCAGAGTCTCATTCTCTGCTGCTTATTCCTTTTTACCAGGGCACGAAATCAATGAGATTTGATGTCCTAGGTAATTGGTGGAAATACCTGTCCTACAATGGAGAGGTCATCTAAGGGTCCTCAAAAACAACAGGGTGCATCCTTTGTAGAGCCTCCTTCATGTGTAACTAGAGACATACTAGTTACTGGAATTAAAAATTATTATCTTGTGGCCCAGATAGAAAATTAAGCTTTTAAAAACAGCAGTTTGGGACAATGGAGATTTCTGCAACAGTCTTCTCAGAATTACATTTTTTGCTTTTTGCTATTATCATTGTTGTTTCATATTTCATAGGAAGCTATTCCAGAGTGTATTAATTACAGACAGACATAGGTCTGCTCCTCATTAAAATTGTCACAGAGGTCACATTTCGCTCTAGTTTGCTTTTATCCTCTTCTTAGCATCTCACAAGCTTAATCTGGTGCTTTTATTTCACATAGTACCCTCAAGACCACCAGGTGCTTTCCTGGTCTGTCATTCAATCCTTGAAGCTTTCATTGCTTTCCTGCTTGTGATAACACACAGCTCCATCACAGGACAACCCATTCTGCTGCCTCACGATTTTCTTTGGTGATCACATAAATGACAAAGGGGTTAATAGGTATTAAAGTAGCACACACAGATACAAGCGGTTGCTGGGGGAGAGATTACAAATCACAATCAGGGATGGGCGTTGTGAATATCTGTAGGAAAAGCCAATAAAAACTTGGTGATACAGGTGAACTTTGTGTGGACTAGACACTTTAAAAGATTTATTCAGTTTAGTTGCTCAGTCATGTCCGATTCTTTGTGACCACATGGACTGCAGACATCAGGCTTCCCTGTCCATTTCCAACTTCCAGAGCTTGCTCAAACTCAAGTCCATTGAGTTGGTGATGCCATCCCACCATCTCATCCTCTGTTGTTCCCTTCTCCTCCTGCCTTCAATCTTTCCCAACATCAGAGTCTTTTCCAATGAGTCAGTTCTTCACATCAGGTGGCCAAAGTATTGGAGTTTCAACTTCAGCATCAGTCCTTCTAATGAATATTCAGGATTGATCTCCTTTAGGACTGACAGGTTGGATCCCCTTGCAGTCCAAGGGACTCAAGAGTCTTCTGCAACACCACAGTTCAAAAGCATCAATTCTTCAGCACTCAGCTTTCTTTACAGTCCAACTGTCACATCCATACATGACTACTGGGAAAACCATAGCTTTGACTAGATGGACCTTTGTTGGCAAAGTAATTCTCTGCTTTTTAATATGCTGTCTAGGTTTATCGTAGCTTTTCTTCCAAGGAACAAGCATCTTTTAATTTCATGGCTGCAGTCCCCATTTGCAGTGATTTCAGAGCCCAAGAAAATAAAGTTTGCTACTGTTTCCATTGTTTGCCCATCTATTTGCCATGAAGTGATGGGACTGGATGCCATGATCTTCGTTTTTTGAATGCTGAGATTTAAGCCAGCTTTTTCACTTGTTAGGCTGTTCTTTTTCCATGATTATCAACCATTTTTCTTCAGAATCTTTCCTGATTTGTAAAAAAGTCTTCATGAATTTCATCCTTTTAGATAGTGTGTCTATCATAAAATGTATTTGTTTTTCTTAAACCAGACATAATCTATAAATTTATGTATATATAAAGAAATCAATTGAGAATCTATGAAATTATCATTTATCCTTCTTCCATTGACACAACAGAAATTTTTGAGATCCTACAATGTTATATGCTTAGAATTGGGAAAGAAGTCCAAAACTATCTTCTTTTATTGACTTTTTGTTGGTGTGGATAATGTTAAAGTCTCAATTTCTCTGAGAGACTGTAGTACCTTTGTATATTTCTTATCCTGAAAAATTTTCAGAGAGGCTAATCAGAAATTGTCTAAAGTTTATTCATCTCAAAAAGATTCAGAAAATTGGCCTGTGAGGTAGGGCATCACCACCTGATGCTATCTGTAGCAAATGAGAAGATGCAGAAGCACTGTTCATTGCTTTTAAATCTTGATCATTCATAGCAAAAATGTGAGGATTTTAGAAGTATGTGAATAGTTTCCCCAAAGTATACAGATTCATTGTTTTGTATTTATTAGCTTCACCACATTTCTAGTAGTATTAGAATATTCCCCATTATGTCTGTCAAACAAAACTTTGCAATTTACAGAGTAGTCATTAAGTTTTCTAATAATGTTGGCTATAAGTTGTTTGTAAAATTCTGACAATCAAATTATGTTTCAGCTTCGTATGAGGATTAGTAAACAGCTAGCTCAACTCTGATAGAGATAGATCACATATATCTTACATATATCACATAAACTTAACTTAAGGTTAACAGCATAAACCCTACCAATAGAAATATGGTGGTTTAGTCGCTAAGTCATGTCCAACCCTTGCTACCCCATGAACTGTAGCCTGCCAGGCTCCTCTGTCCATGGAGTTCTCCAGGCAAGAGTACTGGAGCGGTTGCCATTTCCTTCTCCAGGGGATCTTTCTGACCCAAGAATTCTTTCCAGGATTCTTCCAGACCCAAGATTCAGGAGTCTTCCTGACCCAAGATTTGAATCTGGGTTTCCTTCACTGAAGGCAAATTCTTTACCGACTGAGCTATGAGGGAAGCCCTATCAGAAGTATAGGAGGATTAAATTATGCTATCTCAAAATAGTGGCAGATAATTCAAGTAAATAAAGGTAGCCAATGGACCATAGTTTAAAAAATAAACTGAAAAATTTTGAACAAATTTCAAATTGAAATTAATACAAGGCATTCATTCAAAGTATTCAACTAGTGAGAATCAACAAAGAAAGTGCAACAAATGTTCAAAGTAAACTATACAGGCATAGTGGTCAATAGTATTGATACCTACTTAGAAACATATATCAGATTATTAGTGTGTACTGTATTTGAACCAGGTAATATTTTAAATTTGTTTCACTAGTTCTTATCAGGCTACCTGCCATGTATTATGCAATTTAAAGATTCGATAATCTTTAAATTATTGGTAAATTCTACCTTAAAGAGAGCTTTCACAAAGGACAAGCAATTTGTATCACCTAGAAGTTACTGTCGTTTCTAGGCTAAGTCCCATGGAAATTCATAACTTAAAAATGAAAGTCACAAAGATGCAACTGCCTTCATAATGCCAATGCAGTAGTTATAAATATTTCATGAACATTGCATGGGCAGGGGCAGATCTCCATTTTCATGAGTTAGAATTTGTATGGTTAAGTCTCTAGATTTTACTATTCATAATGCACAGTATGCCCTGTAGAGCATTCTATATAGTGCTTTTTTAATATTTTGTTTAATGAAGAAATTACTGTTCTGAAAAGAGAACAAGCCAAGTCAAAGATTTTTTGTTAAAATTATTAGTTTGTTGAATAGAGACAATAACAATCTACAGAAATTACCTCATTGCAATGTCTTAGCATATATGTAACTTTTAGAGTAATACAAGATGACTGATCAAGATACATTAAACCTAAGTGAAAAGGTTCTTTCTAAAGGTTAAAACGTTAGAAATCTCGTCTTAGAAGAATTTGAAAGGTTAAAATGCAAAAAGCAACTTCTTACATATAAAAATATTAATTACAAATGAAATGAAATACTTGCCTCGTGTTCCATGGATTAAATATATGTCTGTATTTTTCTGGGTGGATCTTTAATTAAAAAAATAAAGCATTTAACTTCCTAGGATAATATTACCAAGTTCAATAATGAATTGCTATTGCATATTTTAATGTAATTTATCAAAGCACATTATCATTACCTGTCAGAATAAATCTTGCACTAAAAGTAATGAAAAAAAGGACTATTGTATGTGTTGAAATCAAAGAACATTACTACTGCTAAGTTATTTTCAATGGAAAGGAAGGTGATTGCCCTCTAAATGATACTTGTCCCATGAGAAACTAGAAGCCTGAAAAATCACAAGAAACAGGCTCAGGAAAATGTCTATGCTTTGCTTTTAAAAATGAGCGTTTGATATTTTGTTTCATTTTTGTCATTTTGATCAATTCTTTCAAGTAGATGAATGTTGAAAAGTACTGCAAAGATCTTAGTAACATTTACAGAAGTAAGCTAAAGTTACTGATCAGCTCGTGTATAACCTAAGGCTGAATTATCCCATATTAGCATATACTATATATCATAATTAGATTGACTAGGAAGTCACATATTTTCTTTTAATATACTTCAACAAGACTAAGTCTTTTAATAATGAAAACAATAAGCTTCAGATTTCATATCGTTCGCCTGGGAGTCAGCTCTTCAAATATTTTTATAGGCTTAAACCAATGAGGTCGTTAGAAATTCTGTGATGTTCTCAAACTTACCTCCCCAGAAGTCTATGCTTTATTTCTAATATTATTTAACTGCAAGTGGGAAACACTTTCCATTTGGTTCTTTGTAATTTTATTTTTCAAAGGCTCCCTTGAGGAATTTAACCTTTATGTGATGAATTTGCAGTTCACTTGAAGTGTGTTAACCTTCGTTCCCTAATGAGCCTAGGTGTAATACTGAGGAAGAATTTGAGAAATTTATCATGTAGCTCATTGTCAGGTTGGATTTGTCTTGCACATCTCCAGCTTTGCTGTTGTTCCAGTACACATTTTGATCACAATTCTTTAATTATTTTCTATATTTAACTGACCTATTTGAACAGGATCCAGAGCTGGTGCGGAACATCTGTCGCTGGGTTAGGCAAGCTGTTCGGATTCCTTTTTTTGCCAAGTTGACCCCAAATGTCACTGATATTGTAAGCATAGCCAGAGCTGCAAAGGAAGGTAAGAACCCAACTCACGTCAGTTGCCTACTTATATTCTGGGCCTAAATTTCGTAGCCATAATAAAATGTATCTCATCTACCACTTTACGTGTACATCTCTGTTTAAACTTTAAGGAAGTTATTAAATTGAGCACTTATCTCACAAATGCAATAAATAGATCCATACCTATACTCAACCTAGTGGGTGGACTTCAAACTTTGGCCCAGGAATACAAGTATATCTATCATTTTTCCTAATAAGCACCTGCTTTACACACAAAGAATTAGGAAATGAAGCCACAGTCACAGCAGACCACTGTAAAATAAATGACCTCATAGTGTAACAGTCCAGCAACAGCACTTGAACTTTTAATGAAATTTTTCTAAGAGATAGCTGCTTCCACAGGTGAAATTTCTTATGATCTCCCTTTGTATTTGATGGAAGCTAGTACACTGCCTTAAATGTACACTCAATAAATATCTTGAATACATCAATTGTACAATTAGTGCATGGTTTTACGAATCATATATGCTTGCATGCTATCCAATGGAAATTGCATCCTGATTTGTAAAGATATTGTAATTACCTGGAAAATAACCCTGAGTACAAAACACAAATCTGTATAAAAACTGGAAAAATAAAGTGGTGATAATTAAACATTCTTATGTCTAGCATTTTAAGCATAATTATGGGAATGAAATTAGTGAATACATTTGAGGAGAGGAAAGACTGTCGAGAGAAAATAGTGTGTGCATTTTCCTGGATTTTGTGGGTTTGAATGGGTTTTAACCATTGTCCCTTTAAGAGCTGCAGATGAATGCTATGTTTTTCATAGGTGGGGCAGATGGTGTTACAGCCACCAACACTGTCTCAGGTCTCATGGGATTAAAAGCTGATGGCACACCCTGGCCAGCAGTGGGCCTTGGGAAGCGGACTACATACGGTGGAGTGTCCGGTAGGTGTTACCCTCTCCTTGCATTTCTGCTTCCTTGAGGATTGGTGAAAACTCAAGAGATCATGTTACCAGCAAGAATGCTGTGTCTTTTTTAATCCCAAATTTTTATAACTCAATGCTTGTCAAAATTCCTAATAGTTATGACAAATGGAACAGACCCATCAAGTGACTGATGGCACAAGAAGAGAGAATACCAAGATAGGGCTTCACACACATTCTATTCTCTTGTGGTCTGTGCATTACTCAGGATTTCTCATTGTCACAGTTGTCTCACTTCTAATTAGTAAAAGTGAATACTAAGGCCTTATAAGAAGAATATAAGCACAGTGATTTTAATACCTTTTTTCCATAGTCTGGGTTAGTTTCTACTCTTCCTAGAAGTTTGAAATCTTCATTCTTCAAAAATCTTACTTTCACAACTGTGAAATAAACCATTAAAACATTCCATTTATAGCTTCCGCTGACAAGATACTTGCAGACCTCATACCTTGGCACACATTTTCTCATCAAAAACACTTGCCTTTGAAACAGAAAGAGAAGTTTTAATCCCAAAGTCCCGTTCAGTGTCTTTGCTCTGTGCAGTCTGTTGCTGTGACAACATGAACTTGGTCATGCAAAGACGGTGCGGTGAGGTTCTTGACTGTACTGTATGGGGATTAGTCTCCTTGGTGATAGAGACAGTGGTAAATATACATAACATAGCAGCGTCCCACTGTTCAAGAAAAGCATTGCTGAATCAGACCAAAATGTGCTTTTGGAAGAGGCTGCATAGACACAAATAAAGCTCTCTCCATGCTGAGGTATTATGTTTTGAGAGCGTGAAGTGTGGCTATAAGCCATGATTTTTTTTTTTTAAGAGTATATTCTGCTTTTAATTGAATGCCATTCCCACAATGTCAGAAAGAGGAAGGCTGACGAGAAGCACCTGTTCAGGGTCCAGACAGAACTCCCTTTTATCAGGAGCTATCAAACAGGGCCTTAAATATTATTATAATGCAGAATAAGGTGGGGCGAGTTAGCCTGTGTCTCAGAGAGTTGCGAGATTCCAGAGTTGGGCTGTAACATGCACTATGTTTTCTGTCAGCCCATTTCAATTTTTCCAGCCTGCCATGTTGACAGCAAGAGAATAAAGGAGGTCACAGAGGGTACTGAACATTAAAAATTAATAAAAGAACTATTGCAGTAGTATTTTATATAAGTAACACCATTCACGTTTTCTCATTTGAGCTGCAGTTTCTGAATATTCTCCCATAGTATAACTCAGTCTAATAAAATGATGGAATTACAGCATTAGAAAAAGTCTTTTGTGTTGCAGTCTTTTAAGCGTACATACACTAGGAGTTATAGTGGTACCTGCAAACAAGTTCAGCTATATCTCAGGGCCTGTTAACATTTCCATAAAACTCTCTTTCTAAGATTTATAAATTCATGTATAAATATTCACTTGGGCTATAAACTCAGCCAAGCCTGTGTGGAACTTTAATTTTAAATAACAAAATGTCCCTAACATTTTTAACGTTTTCTACCTCATTTCTAATAGGGTCTATATTCAGTCCTTTATTTATTTATTTATTTTTGCCTTTTGGTATGTTTACTTAAAAATAGTTTCCAAAGTCTTTTTGGTAACTTGAAATCTTTTTTTTTTAATTAATTTTTATTTTTTAGTTTGTTTGCTTTACAATACTGTATTCGTTTTGCTATACATGAATCAGCCACGAGTGTACATGAACTCCCAATCCTGACCCCCACCTCCCTCCTCCCACCCCACACCTTCTCTCTGGATTATCCCCGTGCATCAGTCCCAAGCATCCTGCATCCTGCATCAAACCTGGACTGGCGATTCGTTTCACTTATGATATCATACATGTTACACTACCACTCTGCCAACCCATCCCACCCTCTCCCTCTCCCACAGAGTCCAAAAGGCCGTTCTATACATCTGTTTCTCTTTCGCTGTCTTGCGTACAAATTTGTTTTGAAAATAGACTCTCTCCATATTGAAGGAGTTAATAGTTTTTTCTCCTTTAAGGCAATGTTTGCTTTAATTTAAAGGTAATATAATCTGGAAAACAGTTTAAACTGGAAATGATAATATATTTGAGGATAGAAGTTAGTTCTATAACAAAGTACCTTCAGAATGAGTTATAGTGAAACCTAGCCTAGCAAAATGTGTTAAATAATAATGGCTTCAAAGTTTGGGAATGATGAAAATATCAAAATGGCTAAATACCATTCCTAGTTTTATCAATTACTCTGTTTTGGTATAAAAAAAACCACATAAAATATGCCAGGTATTTTTACTAAATTAAAAAGAAAATTCCCACAGCTCATTTCCAGTGCTAATACTTATTCAAGTCTTGTCTCAGAACACTGGAATATCTACTTTTAGAAAAACTGCTGGAATCATAGGGGTTTTTTGTTGTTGTTGTTATTTTTGGGCTTTTTTTTAAGTGAAAGCTGAAAAGGTTTCAGTTTTGGATAGCCACCTGAAATACAAAACATATTTTTTATTGCTGGGAAAGGATATTTTTCTCTTTCAATATGTTCTAGCTCTTGATCAGTTTTTGTTTTCTGTTTTTGTTTTTCCTCAGAATAAGATTCCTGTTATTTGAAATGGAGGTTTTGGTTTTGTTTCAACAGGGAAATGCTGAGGAACTTGGAGTAGCGTATATGCTATAGAACAATGTTTGCTTTCAATAATGTCCTTCGTTTAAGACACGTTAGCTGATAAGGGGCTAGCTTCAGAAATAGAACCTCAGCTAAGGAATGTCAGTTTCATTATTTTAAATATGATTAGTCTGGATTCTAGAGTATTCTAAAGCGATGTTTCTCAAACTTTGGTTCCCAGCTTATGAGTGTATTATGGAATCAAGCTTAATGAACTGTAATCATTTTTTTTTAATGAAATTGGATAGGAAAATGTCCAAATGCTTTGCTCATGAGTGAGATAAGCAGTGGTTAAACATCTTTTTTAGTTATCCATGTAATGCACACATAGGTATATTTCAGTACCAGGTCATGATATAAAATGAATTTTTTTTTTTACTGTGGTTAATTCAAAAATTTTGGAAAGCTGCTGTTTTAAAGGAAGGTTTCTTTGTTAAATAGAAATGTCATTTTGCCTATAGATGTCCTTAAGTGAGGTAACTTCTACCTGTTGAAGTTTAAGATTTATATCAAGAGGGAGAGTAAGGACTTCATCCCAAGGTATCATCCTCAGCTTTGTTATTTCAGAAACTGCATTTTCCAAGTCATCTGTAGGTAATTGGAGTAGGGAAGATGGTCAAACATATGAACCAATTCATAGTAAGAATGATGTATAAACCTATTTAACTTGTAGGAGAAATACCTGGTAAGATTCATGATAATAGTATGAGTCTATTAATGGTGATTTCATAATGAGAATAGTATCAAAAGAAATCATGTTCAGTATTCATAAGGAATATTTTCATGAAACTAGGATGACTAATTAAGCTTTCCACCATACAAGTACTTCTGTCCAAATCATTGACTCTAAAGGATCAATATTCTTTACCTTTCTTTGAACAGTAGAGACCTCATACCCTGTTGTTACCACCTAATTTTCTTTATTCTAGAATCCATGTGAAACACTTTAAAAAATAAAACAGCAGTTACTTTATGTATCACTACAGAGTTGAGTAAATTACTGGATTTTCCTTTTTTCGAAGGGAGGGGAGAAACATCTTTGCTTCATTTGGTCAGAAGAAACACTAATCTCTTCAGGATTATTATTTATTAGCTCTGTCCTCAGGTGAATTATTCATTATTTTTCTTACTTTTAGTTTGGTTGTTTTTTTTTTCTTGATTTAGTTTCAAACTTTGACCTTTTTGTTGATCTTATCCCCAAATAATAACGATACTTAAGCCCACTCCTAACTCAGTGATTACTATCACCTGTATAAATGGCATTACACATCTGTGGTATGATGTTTTCACATGAAATCATCTCTGTGGATAAGACCACACATTTAGAGATGGTTAAAAATGAGTCCTATATGGCATAGCTAAAGTTATGTTTTTCTTGCAACTGACTTCATGAGGATAACCTTTATTCATTTATAACTGCATCAGGAGAAATAGTAATCAAGGGATGGGGTAAACTCATTTGAAGTCTTGTTATTATTTCTTATTGTGTTTGAAAAGGTTCTTTTTCTCAGTGGGGAATGGGCATACCCCGTAGGTTATTGTTATTCAGTTGCCCAGTCCATGTTTCCTTTCTTTCACATGTAATCACATATAGATGCATACCCACATAGAGGGAAAGTTCTGAAAGTTATCTGCAGAAGGCTCCATAAAATTTACTTTCTACAGGCTGAAAAATTAACCTTTACTTGTATTTGTTTGCTAACCTTGTTTTATTTGTCAAAAAAGAGAAATTCTTGTTCTCAATTTCAAATTTTAGATGTTTGAATTTATTGAATCTGTATCAAGTTACTCAGTTAAAACAATAGAACACTATTACTATTCACTGCTAATACTTTTACTCTTTATTCTGATTTCTGAATAGTTCATCAAAGATGGCTTTCAAGATTTGATTTCTTTCCAGGAACCTAGATTTTTCTAGTCACATGAAGGATTATTACAGAGATTAAATAATTTTGTATTTCTTAGCAAATGATAATGATATACTCCATAAATACTCTCACATTCTACAAATGATGTATGATTTGAAATCTTGCAGTGTGGGCTATTGGACACTGAACTCTTATACTTAAAGCCTGAAAGTGTGTATGTGTGTGTGTTTTACTGTAAAATTGACATGGCATAGGAATTACCAGTAAAAGAAGGTGCAAGTTAGAAATGTGCCATCAACTTATAACTCTGTGCCAGTGTAGTGCCAGAAATGAGTACAAAGTGTATAGTTCAGCAAACTTGCTGGGATCAATGTAGTAGCTTAAAAAAGAATCTTAAGCATTGGCTCCACCCTGCATATTTTATATTTGTCTTTAAAATAGTTACTGAAGGATTGTTGCAATGACCTAGCAGTATGGACTGCTACCAGGCACTACGTAAATGCAATCCAGTGTAACCTGCTCCAATCATAAACTTGAACTTATTTTGTTGTATTTATTAGTAACTATTGTATAAAATGGGGAAGAGAACAAAAATTACACTGGATTGGAAACTCAAAGTTTCAGTTTCATTTTCCTTTGAATAACGATTTTTATACGTGCAAGCAACTGAAAATTTTGGTAATATTGCTTGAAGTCCTTACACTATACATTAGGATTATATCTTAAAATACAGTACTGGTATTTTTTTTATAAGAAGTAGTTTTTAATGGGCTGGATTATTTTATGTCAGTCGCATGATTACTGATGCACAAAATCCTTTCAGAAAAACACGCCTACTATGTCATAAAATCTCAGCTCTCTATTGTAACCATCTTTATCAATAAGAACTTAGCTTTTAATACTGAAATGTCTAAAATAGCCTGATTAAAGTAATATTTAAATGAATAAAAAAGTAGCGCTAAATCATGCCAAAAAGAATAATTGAAAGAAGAGCCTTTCACTTTATACCCATTTATTGCTTTTCTTTTTTTAGTATGTACCAACATAATGCAAAATAGTCTAGTCTGTTATTCACATATTTAGAAACATTCTTAGACTATCACAAGTTTGATCAAATTCTTAAAGCATTTGTTTTAAAAATATATGTAGTATATTTGCAGGATAGTCAAAAGTAGGCATATCAAATAAAGATGCTGAATTATAATTTTCTTTATAAATTATCGTTTAGTCGAGAAGCTCACCATTAGAACTCTTCTTATTTAAATCATGCTTATTTGAATATATTCATGTACAGGTTGACAAAGCATCTCCTTTTGCATTATATCGCTTTTTCTGAAGGCAGAGTTTCTCACTGTTTGGCCGTCGTTGGTCTATGCAGGAGATCAGAGCCCTAATAATAGATTTTTGACAGTGAGCTCGCCTGCTACCTGCCCTACACCAATCCTCACTGTTCATGTTTGCTTCATGGCAACAAAGCAGACAGAAGGAAAATGCCAAGTGCTGAGTTTGAGGTACAGCCTTGCCTTGGCTTGACATTTCAGCAGAATAGCAGTTTATGAGATGCATAATTTTTCATCTGGGACTCAGCTGCCATATTCACAGATGCTTACAGCTCATGGACGGACTGGAGCTAGGGCAGAGGTTTAAAGCATAGATCAAGGTCTGTGTTATTTCCTCAGGTATTTTAAAATAACTGCAAAGAAATGACAAAAACGAATACTGTTTAAGAGCCAACAAATTCTTGGGTATCTGGATATTATATGTTTTCTTTGTTCAAAATTAGGAAAATAATATCTGTTACCAGATCCTAAGAAAATATTTGATAGACTTTGTACACTAAAGGACCCTGACAAGCATATTAAGAAAACTTACCTTTGCAGTGGTGGTAATGAATTATTAAATTTCTTTCCTCCGTGTGTGTTTTCATAATGATTTCAAGCTTGAAATTAATAAAAAATGTTCTATTACGAAAGTAAAACTAGAGAGTATTGTGTCACTGTTTGAGCTTGAATTTATATATTCAGATTCATGCATATCTACTGTACTAAAAAATCGGTGTAGGTACACGTCAGTGACTATTTAATTTAGAGCTACACATCTCTGTAAGCTTCAGAAACAGTTCACCATGTCACAGTCTCATACAGAACAATGGTACAGTACATTGGATTAATTAAAGAAGCCTTGCAGAGAACTGAGTTCTCAGTATGTCAAGATTTCAGTTTTATGTTAAATATTTTCTAAAGGCAGACCCTTAAATCTCAGGGGCTGTACCAAGCAGTGAGCTGTGAATTTAACCATAGGCTAACTGCTAATGATAAGAAAAAGAGTCCTAGTTGAGGCAGCTGTAATACAGTCATTGGATTAGGCTATCAATCACCCGGCTCCCTAAGGAAAAGTGGAAGACCAAACAGTGAAAAGGGAAATTAGGAAAGGAGGGCATGACTAGAATGAGATCCTTCGCCATCTTTATCCATGCGTTGGCTGAAATCCGTAAGCATTGGTCTGAACTCTCCAGTAAACTCTGACTAGACAGCTAATGCATTTATTCCTTTCATCTAGAGAACCATCAAAATGGTTCTCAGTAAAAGATCTTGAAAGCCTCTAGAAGAAAATACCTGATCACATAGTAGAAAATATACAGATTAACTCTTAATTGTTGGACTTAAGATTTGTATGTGTGATTCTTTTATGTACCAGGATTCATGTATGGTGATAAAGGAAATATTTCTATTTAGCTTCTAAACTGTAGCCAATTTTTACTTATGGAGACCTGTTGGTGAGGTAAGACTCCAGGAGATCAGTGCTTCTCAAACGTCAATGTATACCAGCACCTGGAGGACAAATTAGAATACAGATTACTGGAGGCTTCCTCTTGAATTTCTGATACATGAATCCTGGGCTAGAGAATATACATTGAACAGTAGATGACATACAATTAGTGTCACTGAGCATTTGGTTTGAATAACTTATTTCTAAAATAACCTAAAAGTCTTTAATCCATGATAAAACTAGAGACTCATGGTATCCTATAAATAAATGCAGAATCTCTACCCACAGTTAAGTATCTGAAACAAATTGTAGTTAATAGGGTCAGAAATAATTCCTAGGAAACTTGTAGAACACAGTATTTGAGGTTTCACTATAGCAAAAATATCACCCCATTCCAGATTAAATGTTGAATGCAAACCACTGTTTATGCAAAGAGAATCCATTCTGAGTGCCACTAAAGACCATTTATGGATATTAGTAATCCTTTCAAGAGGAAAAGGTGTCAGAGGCAGACAAGGGTAAAATTAAGCTCACGATTGTGAAATGCTATGTTTTCCTTTTAGACCTTGTATAGATACTAACATACTGAATAAGAACAATTTTCTTCCAGGACAGGCTCTTAAATATCAATGAACCTAGTTATTTTCTCAGATTCTTAAAATATAGACGACAACAGTATTGGTAGCCTTCTGTTCTCTCTTCACTTAGTTATTTCCTGTCATCCCCATACAGTGGTATCCTCTGATCAGGGAAAGGGAGGGGACACCAATGCTACGGAGATAATCTGTTCCAGTGCACAGGATCTGTTGTTCTCAGGATTACACTGAGTGCTGAGTCTCCCAGTCATGTTGATAGCCTGTTTGCCATAATGCTCATCAACCTTGGAAGCTTCCTGCAATCTTCTTGGGTGAAGGAGTGTCCTGGTGTGCAACCCAGATAATTGTGT
Organism: Aepyceros melampus; assembly: GCA_006408695.1. Lineage (NCBI taxonomy): Eukaryota > Metazoa > Chordata > Mammalia > Artiodactyla > Bovidae > Aepyceros > Aepyceros melampus. The sequence continues at coordinate 257,536 of SJXQ01008319.1, read as the reverse complement.
ATCATGTGAATACCTGATAAGTTCCAAGAAGTCCTTAAGTATAGGGCATGGTGAACCCCTTGATGAGGCCTAGGCAGTATCTGATGCATTAAAGGTGCAGACTGCCAGGATGATCCAGGAGTGATGGTTCGGGAAGAGTTAAGGCTGAAATAGAGGAGGCAAAGGAATCTGGTCTGGCAGCTTAATTTCCTTTGCTATACTTTTACCAAAAGTCCAGCACTTTGAACTAGCATTTTGATCAGTATTTCTGCACTCCTCAGCCCTGGCTATTCAAAAAATTAGTAACAGCTGTGTGGAATATCAAGGCTTTTTAATAATATGATCTTTATGCTCCCAACACTGTATGAAACACGTCTAAGTGCATTCTTATTTAAATAACCCTATGAGGTGGTTATTACTAGGCCCATTTTACAGTCTTAGAAGCTCAAACTTCAGATAGTTAAGTGACTTGCCAAAGTTTACTTAGCCAGGACATGTCAGATTCAAACTAAGATCTGTCTCCAAAGATGAACTGCTAGGCATTTTTATCAATGTTTTCATCCAAAACCTGCCACAATAGATCTGAATAGTATAATATGGTATACTTATTAAATTCTAATAAGGTACAAATGTCACTTAGTAATCTAAAATTTATTCTATCTGGATTTGAAAGCCTGTGAACTTTGTCAAACCTGTGTCCCTTATTATCTGTATCACTTCATCTCCATATTGGGAAATTGAGTCTAATAGGTGAATTAGGAGAAAATCTTGAATTGTACGACAACACCAAAAAAGACAGGAAGCATTCAGGCATTTTCTGAAAGTGTCATCATGCAGCATCTGCTTGAAATGAAACTGTCATCAGTATAGCTACAAATAACCTTATTTGTTACTGACTTAGATAAACTGTATGGGGGCTTCATCCAGCTACAATGCTGAGAACAAACTTTGGGTGTCCTTCCTAATTCTTTCTTTGTAATCATCAGTCAGTTACAAATGACCATGTATTCCTACAACTGTCTCGCCTTCATTTTGGACAGATCCATCTTTTTCTACAGGAGCAGTACCATCTCCTCCATAATTTCAACTGAGCTTGCAAAAAGCACCACTAAGTAATTCAGAGATGTTTGTTTTTCATTAAATGGGGAGAGAGAAAAGGACATTTTGAAAATGATGAGGTGGGGAAGAAATTGGGCCAAAAAATCAGTGCTAAGCCCTTTATGAAAGGGAAAAAGTAAGCTACATTATTTCTCATTTTCCCTGGTTTAAAACAAAAGAAGATAAACATATAATTAAAATAATAAGGTAAGACATTCTTAGTATGCATTGGGCATGGTATGATATGAGAAATTTTAATCTGTGTTCATTAATTTTAAAGAAGTATATAGACATAAATCAATAGTCCCAAGGAATGTGTCTTGAACATCTTTGTTCATTTAGCACAGCTCTTTAATGATTGACCTAATTGGATTATAAACTTCTTAAAAGCAGGGGCATTTGTTGTTTCTTTGTCATCTCCACCCAAACGTAGGAAAGTTAGAGGCAGCTTTTAGACTTGCAAAAGAATCTGCCTGCAATGTAGGAGATGTGAGTTTGATCCCTGGGTCAGAAGATCCCTGGAGAAGGAAATGGCAATCCACTCCAATATTCTTGCCTGGGAAATTCCGTGGGCAGAGGAGCCTGGTGGTCTACAGTCCATGGGGTCACAAAGAGTAGGACACCACTGAGTGACTAACACATTTCGCTTTAGACCTGCAAGAAATACTTTTTTTTTTTTTTTTTTTTAAGAAACACCCTTTGAGTCCTGATTTTCAGCTGTGTATAATGCAAAAAGTTTTGGGATTAGACGACCTCTTAATCTCTGCCATCCATCTTGACTTGCTGGTGAGCTTTTGGTACTAAGAAATTCTAATAGACAATAGGCCGTTTTACTGTGCACCAGATACTAAAAGCTTTTCATATGTGATATCATTTAATCACTACAGTCTGCTCAAGTGGTCACAGGTAGTGACCTGTTTTACTGAAAAGGAAACTAAGTGCAGAAAGGCCAAGCAAATTCTGTAATGTCACACAGCTGATGCCTAGGTATATGGGGATTTATGTTGTCCTACTCCTGATATTATGAATTTAACCATAAATTGTTCTGTGTTATAGCAGATTTCCTATTCCAGTTCATCCTGTATTAATTTACATTATTATGCTTTTGTAATGTTCTTAACATATTGTAGGCCAAAAATATACAGAGAACCACTTTTGTATTTCTTTAACAATAAAAAACAAATTAGGCTGAAACTAACCTATAAATATACCACTAAGATTAATCACTGTTTAAAAAAAAATGCACAGTAATGACAGGTCACAATTATACTGTAAGTGGTCTAGTAAACCTCTCAGTATTCCTATTAACCTCTGTGCTTCATGCATTTCTCATATTAGTATACTGAGAAATAACACAAAGAAACATATGTACTTTTCAAGGCAGATGCCAAAGGTTTAATGGATCAAATTATTTCTGTGCTGGGTTTTTATTCACTAGTTCCAAACATTTTTTTTTCTTTTACTTTAGTGTTTAGTCCAATGTTAAAATGGAATTATAAATTTCTGTCTTAAACAGTGTAAAATAAAACATAATAGAAATAATTGGACTAACAATTATAGTTCGTGTAGTTGAACTATCTTTTTGCTTTAGCTTTTCTAGCTTCCTAAATCTTTGTTTTAACAGCAAGTTTATACTTGATGGGGGTATGATAACTTTTTTGTAGAAATAGTGTGTGTGTTTGTGTGTATACTTGCATGTTTATACCTTGTCCATTATTCTAAATCATTTCCAATAGATTTTTGTTTAGTTTTACCATTTTTATATAGGTTTATAACAAATATCACCAAAGAGTTTAGTGTGATGTTGTCACCTAAGGGCTTTGTTGACTGCCATTTCCTGGGTGCAGAGAGCATCTCATTCAGTAGATCTGAGGTGAGGTCAGGAATACTTACTTTTCTCAACAAGAATCTTAGGAGATTCAGCACCTGTGATCTTCAGTCCTCATTTGGCAGGGTTGGGAGGAGATTTTAATGTGGGGACTGTCACCATTACAGGTTATCATAATTCATATAAAAATTTGAGATGTTTGTTTTAATGAAAATGAACCAATATATCTTTGTTGGTTCAGTTTAGTCATTGATATTTCTAATAATAATTTAGATTTTAAATGAGTAGGCCGACAGATAGATTCTCCAAAGTTCTCACTGAAACAGGAATGAAAAAATAAAAACTGACAAAAATTCAAAGGAACAAAATAACATTGAGTTAACTTTTAGCCAGATGTCACACATGTCAAACAATTTTTGCTCATTTTCTGTTTGTTGAGCTTTACATATAAGTATTAAATCTGGAGGATGGGATACATCTTTAGTGGCTCTTCTTTGTCACTCCTATAGGACTCCTGACCAGGTATTTCTAAGAATATGCATATGATTGAATGTATCAAAAGAGCTGTTTTTATGAGAATATTTTTGATGTTTTTTTTGAGATTTTTCTAAACCAAGAGTAGATAAAAACAGAGCCAAGAAGTACTTAGAACTTTTATACCTACTTTAAAGCAAGCAGAATTACTGTTGTGTCAGTGCCATAAGATGGATTCTAGAATGAATGAAAACTTCATCCTCTCCCTCTGTGAGGGGTGGCAAAGAGGAGCTGGAGGCAATGCCTAATGCTTAAGAGCTCTGATCCTCATAAGCTAAGATCTTCAAGTAGAATTAGAAACTCCAAGACTCCTAGTATCTGTTCACTGGGAATTATGTTGTTTTACATATATTCCATCTGTAAAGAGTGTCAGAGATCAATGCAAGGAAGAAAAGATAAAACTTTCCTACTTTAGTCTCACAGACTCCCATGGTCTGCTAGAGCCTACCAATTTACCTTTGAAATATGAACATCAATGATGCATGTACCTTGAGTCCTGATGAGGGGATTTGCCCAACCAAGCAGACAGAAAAAGCAGGGGCAATTTATGTTGGACTGAGATGAGAAGATGCAGAATGGATAGGGAGGGAAATAGTTAAGAAATGGAAAAATAGTAAAAAAAAGCGAAAATATAATAACACAAACAAAATACACACTGCTTTTATGACAGAGAAAAATAAAAGCCATGGAACGAATCAGTGTTGTGAAGGGTAACCTTAGGAATCTCTCCCAATGTAGACAGACTAGAAAAAGAAGTCCAAATCATGAAAGAGAAGGTGATGGACATACAGACAACTGAAAACAGAATTCTTGCTGAAGGTAGCAAGATGGGTGTGGGGCAGTAGGCAATTAGAGAAAAGACACCAATCACTATTCTAAGCTTACTTTCTATATTTTAGTTTCTTTAATAGGCACTTTCCATTTGTTATTTCATAATGAAAGGCATCTATTTTTAAACTGTTAAAATCCTTTCCTGAATTGAAAAATAATTTAACTATAAAGAATTCATTGATAACCAGAAAAATCTGTAAAGAGACTTACCTAGCACATTCTACAAAATATTTTGATTTATAAGAGTAGATGGATAGAATTAGGCTAACACCAGATATGGTCTCAGCAACATGAAATAGCAGAAGAAAATGGAGTGGCACATATTAGAAGAAAGGGTAATCTAATGTCCAAGTTGAGATGTAGAAAAAGAAGTCCAAATCATGAAAGAGAAGGTGATGGACATACAGACAACTGAAAACAGAATTCTTGCTGAAGGTAGCAAGATGGGTGTGGGGCAGTAGGCAATTAGAGAAAAGACACCAATCACTATTCTAAGCTTACTTTCTATATTTTAGTTTCTTTAATAGGCACTTTCCATTTGTTATTTCATAATGAAAGGCATCTATTTTTAAACTGTTAAAAGCCTTTCCTGAATTGAAAAATAATTTAACTATAAAGAATTCACTGATAACCAGAAAAATCTGTAAAGAGACTTACCTAGCACATTCTACAAAATATTTTGATTTATAAGAGTAGATGGATAGAATTAGACTAACACCAGATATGGTCTCAGCAACATGAAATAGCAGAAGAAAATGGAGTGGCACATATTAGAAGAAAGGGTAATCTAATGTCCAAGTTGAGATTAATGTGCAAAGATTATCATATATTCAAGGGCTCAGAAAATATATCATTCTTTAAAAATATTATTGAAGATATATGTACTAAATAACTGAGTGATCAATTACAATAGTGGTTTTCAAATTATGGTTTCTGGACCAGCAGCAAGCATCACCTGGGAACTTATTAGAAGCACAGACTTTTCAGGGTAAACCCCAAGACTTACTAAATCAGAAATTCTGAAGTGTAGCACCCAGCAGTCTGTTTTAACAAGCTCTCCAGGTGATTCTGATGCACACTAAAGTATGAGAACCATTAAATTAAATTATGAATCTAAGAATTAGAAGGGTGTTGCATAAATGTCAAGCTCTTAAAATATTAACCAAATATGTAGGCCTAAATAGTTATTGTAAATTGAGTTTTAAAATTAAATTAAAATGTCAAAACTTAATCCTGAAAATGAAGCCACAGATATTAGCAAAATTTTTAAAGGAAATAAGTTAGATCTATATTCCAGATTATTTTAAGAAAAAATAATTTATGATAAATAATTAAAGCTGTTGGTGAAAATTCCAGTATTCAAACTTCTTATCCTAAATTGGAGATTTGGGTGACATTTTTTTTTTGGCTTCACTTCGATAATTTTAAAAAGGTTAAACAACTCTTTGAAAAACTTAAGGGTAATTATTATTTGAAATAGTGAAATTTAGAAAGGACATATACTATAAAATGCCTTGGAATAAATCTAAGGCAGTAAAAGATCTGTACTCAGAAAACTATAAGAAACAAATGAAACTGAAGACAACACAAAAATGGAAGGATATACCATGCTCATGGATTGGAAGAATTAATATTGTTAAGATGGCCATACCACCCACGATAATCTGCAGATTTAGTGCAGCCACTATCAAAATACCAAGGGCATTTAGACATACTCCACAAAAGTTTACCTGCATATTATGTTTATGATCTGCTACTACTCAGTGAGTGCTTTTCAGGTGGCCCAATATTAAAGAATGCAACTACCAATGAAAGAAATGCAAGAGACACAGTTTTGATCTCTGTATTGGGAAGATCCCCTGATTTAGGAAATGGCAACCCACCCTAGAGCCAGACATCCTGAAATGTGAAGTCAAATGGGCCTTAGGGCGCATCACTGTGAACAAAGCTGGTGGAGGTGATGGAATTCCAGTTGAACTATTTCAAATCCTGAAAGATGACACTGTGAAAGTGCTGCAGTCAATATGCCAACAAATTTGGAAGNTCATATATAGCTTTTATTATGTTGAGGTATGTTCCTTCTATTTCTGCTTTCTGGAGGGGTTTTTTTTTTTATCATAAATGGATGTTGAAATTTGTCAAAGGCTTTCTCTGCATCTATTGAGATAATCACATGGCTCTTATTTTTCAATGTGTTATGGTGGTGTATTATATTGATTGATTTGTGGATTTTGAAGAATCCTTGCATCCCTGGGATCAAGCCCACTTGGTCATGGTGTATGATCTTTTTAATGTGTTGTTGGATTCTGATTGCTAGAATTTTGTTAAGGATTTTTGCATCTCTGCAAAAATGAAAATGGAGAGATCAGAACAGACAACACAGAAATACAAAGGATCATAAGAGACTACTATCAGCAAATATATGCCAATAAAATGCACAACATGGAAGAAATGGACAAATTCTTAGAAAAGTACAACTTTCCAAAATAGAACCAGGAAGAAATAGAAAATCTTAACAGATCCATCACAAGCAGGGAAATTGAAACTGTAATCAGAAATCTTCCAGCAAACAAAAGCCCAGGTCCAGATGACTTCACAGCTGAATTCTACCAAAAATTTCGAGAAGAGCTAACACCTATCTTATTTAAACTCTTCCAGAAAGTTGCCGAGGAAGGTAAACTTCCAAATCATTCTATGAGGCCACCATCACCCTAATACCAAATCCTGACAAAGATGCCACAAAAAAAGTGTTGTTGTTAATTTTTCCTTTTGTACTTGTTAACAGTTGTCAAATATATTGTGATGCTCCTGTTGGGTTCATATATATTTATCACTGTTATATCTTCTTCTTGGATTGATCATTTGATCATTATGTAGTGTTCTTATTTGTCTCTTTTCAAAGGCTTAGTTTTAAAATTTATTTTATCTGATATGAGTATTGCTACTCCTGCTTTCTTTTGGTCTCTACTTTGGTGTAATATCTTTTCCCAGCCCTTCACTTTCAGTCTTTATGTGTCCCTTGTTTTGAGGTGGGTCTCTTGTAGACAGCATACATAGGGTTCTTGCTTTTGTATCCATGCAGCCAGTCTTTGTCTTTTGGTTGGGGCATTCAACCTGTTTACATTTAAGGTAATTATTGATAAGTATGATCCCATTGCCATTTACTTTGTTGTTCTGGGTTCGAGTTTATACACCTTTTCTGTGTTTCCTATTTAGAGAAGATCCTTTAGCATTTGTTGGAGAGGTGGTTTGGTGGTGCTGAATTCTCTCAGCTTTTGCTGGTCTGTAAAGCTTTGGATTTCTCCTTCATATTTGAATGAGATCCTTGCTGGGTACAGTAATCTGGGCTGTAGGTTACTTTCTTTCATCACTTTAAGTATGTCCTGTCATTCCCTCCTGGCCTGAAGACTTGCTATTGAAAGATTAGCTGTTATCCTTATGGGAATCCTCTTGTGTGTTATTTGTTGTTTTTCCCTTGTTGCTTTTAATATTTGTTCTTTGTGTTTGATCTTTGTTAATTTGATTAATATGTGTCTTGGGGGTACTCCTTGGAAGAAAAGTTATGAGCAACTTAGATAGCATACTCAAAAGCAGAGACATTACTTTGCTGGTCCATCTAATCAAGGCTGTGGTTTTTCCAGTAGTCATGTATGGATGTGAGAGTTGGACTCTAAAGAAGGCAGAGTGCCGAAGAATTGATGCCTTTGAATGCGGTGTTGGAGAAGACTCTTGAGAGTCCCTTGGACTGCAAAGAGATCCAACCAGTTCATCCTAAAGGAGATCAACCCTGGGATTTCTTTGAAAGGAATGATGCTAAAGCTGAAACTCCAGTACTTTGGCTACCTCATGCGAACAGTTGACTCATTGGAAAAGACTTTGATGCTGGGAGGATTTGGGGCAGGAGAAGAAGGGGATGACAGAGGATGAGATGGCTGGATGGCATCACTGACTCGATGGGCATGAGTCTGAGTGAACTCTGGGAGTCGGTGATGAACAGGGAGGCCTGGCATACTGCGATTTATGGGGTCGCAAAGAGTCGACACAACTGAGCGACTGAACTGAACTGAACTGAACTGGGGTGTTTCACCTTGGGCTCATCCTGTTTTGGACTCTCTGGGTTTCTTGGACTTGGGTGATTATTTCTTTCCTCATTTTAGGAAAGTTTTCAACTATTATCTCACATATTTTCTCATGGTCTTTCTTTTTGTCTTCTTCTTTTGGGATTCCTATGATTCGAATGTTGGGGCATTTAACATTGTCCCATAGGTCTCTGAAATTGTCCTCATTTCTCTTAATTCATTTTTCTTTTTCCCTCTCTGTTTCATTTATTCTACTGTTCTTTCTTCTACCTCACTTATCCTATCTTCTGCTACGTTATTCTACTGTTCATTCCCTCCAGAGTGTTTTTGATCTCATTTATTGCATTATTCATTATATATTGACTCTTTTTTATTTCTTCTAGGTCCTTGTTAAACCTTTCTTGCATCTTCTCAATCCTTGTCTCCAGGCTATTTATCTGTAACTCCATTTTGTTTTCACAATTTTGGATCATTTTCACTATCATTATTCAGAATTCTTTATCAAGTAGATTCCCTATCTCTTCCTTTTTTGTTTGGTTTGGTGGGCATTTATCCTGTTCCTTTACCTGATGGGTATTCCTCTGTCTCTTCATCTTGTTTCTATTGCTGTGTTTGGGGTGGCCTTTCCTTATTCTAGCAATTCTTGGACTCTTTTATTACTGAGTTTCCTCATTGTGGGTGCAGTTGTATGGGTGGCTTGTCAAGGTTTCCTGGTTAAGGAAGCTTGTGTGAGTGTTCTGGTGGGTGGAGCTGGATTTGTTCTCTCTGGGATGCATTGAGGTATCCAATAATGAGTTATTAGATGTCAGTGGGTTTGGAGTGACTTTGGGCAGCCTGTATATGGAAATTCAAGGCTATGTTCCTGTGTTGCTGGAGAATTTGCATAGTATGTCTTGCTCTGGAACTTGTTGGCCCTTTGATGGTGCTTGGTTACAGTGTAGGTATTGAGGCATTTAGTGAACTCCTATTATTAATGTTCCCTGGATTCAGGAGTTCTCTGATGTTCTCAAGATTTGGGCTTATGCCTCCTGTCTCTGATTTTCAGTCTTATTTTTACAATAGGCTTAAGACTTCTCCATCTATACAGAAGTGTTCATAAAACATCAAGGTTAAAGATGAAAAGTTTCTCCACAGTGAGGGACACCCATAGAGGTTCACAGAGTTACATGGAGAAGAGAAGAGGGAGGAGGGAGTAAGCAGTGACCAGGATGAGACGAGGGGGAATCAAAAGAGGAGAGCAAGCCAGCCAGTAATCACTTCCTTATGAGTGCTCCACAGCCTGGACCGCTCACGGATGTTCACGGAGTTATACAGAGAAGAGAAGAGGGAGGAAGGAGACAGAGGTGGCCAGGAAGATAAAGAGGGGAATCAAAAGGAGAGAGACAGATCCAGCCAGTAATCAGTTCCCTAAGTGTTCTCCACAATCCAGAACACAGACAGATTCACAAAGTTGGGTAGAGAAGAGAAGAGGAAGGGAGGAGATAGAGGCAGCCTGGTGGAGAAAAGGGAGAGTTCAAAGGGGGAGAGAGTAGTCAAGCCAGTAATCTCACTCCCAAGTAAAAATGGGTACTGAAGATTGGGTTCTTAAAGGTGCAAAATTGGTAACAAATACCAGAAAGTCAAGACTAAAAATCTAGAATGGAGGTTGGATTTTCAAAATTACAATATTAAAGAAAAAAGTCACAAAAATTATAAAATATATATATATATATGTTTACTTTAAAAAATAGGGTATTTTTTTTGCAAAGTAATAGTAGGTTATAAAAATGAAAATTAAAGAGGTAATAGAGGACTTAAAATTAAAAAAATTAAAGAATGATAAAATATATGTAGGACTTAGTAAAAATATATGTAGGACTTTCTCTGGTGTTTTTGTGGACAGTGTGGGGTAAGTTCATTTTCAGATAGTTTCTTGATCTGGCTTATACTTCTCAAGATCTATAGGCCCCTTCCTATATAGTAGGCATTAACTACAGGGTTTTAATCTATTGCACCTGTCACTTCCAAGGCAATTCCCTCTGTTTTAGCTTCTTCTGTTTGCTGGTCTCTTCAGTGTCTAATTTCTGCCCTGAGACAAAGGGGCGTTGGTGGACACTTTTTTAGGCTCCCTTGTTCAGTCATGCTGTGGGAAGGGAGGAACGGTGCAAAGAAATAACACTAGCATCTATGGGGAGTGTTCCCATTGTCTCAGTCACACTGGATTTGCCCCCGTTCACGGTGTGTGCTCTTTCCCTGTCTATACTGCTTGGTCTCTAGGTTGTTCTGCCAGGAACTGTCTGAGGCTGGCCCTGGGTTGTATGCACTTCCCAGGTCTAAGCTGCTCAGGTTCAGGTTCTCGGGTACTCCTCAGAGGTGCAGACTCAGTTGGGCCTGCGTTTTGTGCCCTTCCCAGGTCTGAGCAGCTCAGGTGAGCAGATGTTTAGTGAGTGCAGTCACTGCAACTTATCACCTCCCCCGTCCCTGCCACTTGGTTTTCTGGGTGTACAACTGTGCACCTTCTCAGGTGGATGTTTACCATCCAGAATCCCAAGAAGTCTTAGTTAGCAACAAGCCTGCTTGTAGTTTGATAGATAATGCCTCCCTGGGGCCGCGATTGCCCCCTTCCGGCTCTGGCTGCCTTCATCTGCCTGTCTCCGGAGGGGGATGGGCTGGTCTGCAGCCTGCTAGCTCTGCTCAGTCCTTTGTTCTGTGAGTGGCCTGGCAGTGTGTTAGGTTAAGGCTTTTTACATGGTAGCTACCCCACAGTCTGGTTTGCTATCTCAGGTTAGTTCCCTCAGATTGCCCTCAGGGCATTCAGGCCTGGTCCTTACTCTAAGCAATGCAGCCCATGCCTCCCTGCCTAGCCCCCACTTGCTAGTGGCAGATTCAGGCATCTGTGCTGCTTCTCCGCTGGGAGTTACCATTGGGCATGTAATCTGTGGGTTTTAATTATTTGTTTATTTTTCCTCCTGGTTATGTTGCCCTCTGTGTTTCCAAGGCTTACCACAGACTCGCCAGTGAGAATGTTTCCTGGTGTTTGTTTGGAAACTTCTCTCTTTTTTAAGACTCCCTTCCTGGGATGGGTCTCCATCCCTACCTCTTTTGTCTCTTTTTATCTTTTATCTTTTTTCCTATCTCCTTTTGAAGACAATGTGCTGCTTTTCTGGATGCCTGATGTCCTCTCCTGGCATTCAGAAATTGTTTTGTGGAATTTACTCAGCGTTCAAATGTTCTTTTGATGAATTTGTGGGAGAGAAAATGATCTCCCCTTCCCATTCCTCCACCGTCTTAAGACCACCTCTGTATCTCTGCTTTTTAATATGCTGTCTAGGTTTGTGTTTAATACCACCAAAAGTGAAAGTGTTAGTTGCTCTATTGTGTCCAACTCTTTAAGATCCCACGGACTGTAGCCCACCAGGCTTCTCTGTCTATGGAACTCTTTAGGCAAGAATATTGGAGTAAGTAGCCATTTCCTTGTCCAGGAAATCTTCCCAATCCAGGGACTGGACCCTCATCTCCCACATTGCAGGCAGATTATTTTTACCATCGGAGCCACCAGGGAGGCCCCAGAGCTATACATCTAAAAATGCTTGAGATAGTAAAATTTATAACAAAATTGAAAAAACTGATGAGGCAATATGTTCTTTTTGCTAAAACCTGTTTGGTTGTCACTTGCAACCAAATATACAACTGATATACAGTGTATATCAGTCCTTATATACACTGCTTGCATCTAGTCTATCTCAATCATGAGTAGTAATGATGAACATGAAAGACCTGCCCACAGGGTTTTGAAAGCCTTCCTTTAAGTCAACATCAGTCAATTAATCAAAACACTTTGAGGATGGTTATTAAACTAGTGGCTACTCCTCTTAATTGTAAATAGCATGTAATCCATATTTCTTTACACAGTCCACAAGGATGTTATGAAAAATTGTCAAAGTTCTAGTCCACTTTCCAGACCTACCTGTCTACCGGTCATCAGAGGGAGAAGAGACTCTTCCAAAGTAACTGGTTCTTGATAACTGACCTGGCCACGCTCACTGACAGCACTGCTGCTGGGCTGGCCTGTTCTCCTGCAGCTCCCCAGGCCTCTTCTCCCCTGACACTACAGGCTGTGTAAAGATTCTTGCTGGTTTCTCAGCTCTCTCAGGTGCCTTCTCTGCTCGCAAGACTAGATTCTCCAGGGTTTGGGCACATACAGGCCAGTCTTCCCTAAGGACTGAGTGAGAACCAGCCCCATGTGACCTGTACATTCATGATTCCTAGACTCTGGCCCTTCCCAGTCAATTCATCATGCTATTTTTTTTTTTAAGTGATTGGTATCAAGGCTGAATTGAGTGACTTTCACTCTTGCTACTCAGAAGATAACATCATCTGGGAGCTTGTTAGAAATTCAGGATCTCAGGCTGCCTCTCAGACTTATGAAATCTGCTTTTGAACAGGATATACGATGATGTGCATATTAATATTTCAAACACTTAGACTGAGTCCTTCCACTGTGCAGGCCCCTTGCCTGTGTTCTCGCAAATGCTTGGGTATGTGGTTTTCTGTGTCGTCTCCATCCAACCTCTCTACATAATATGTCTTCTTGAATGATCGTTCTTAGTTGGAGAATCATTTTACATTGCTTAAGTTATTAAACTAAACAAAATAAGCTTCAAAATCCTTTGAGTTTGTTTTAGTTTTTTCTTTATTTAATAAGCCCAACTGTGACTTTTTCTGTACTGCTGTTTTTCTTGTGTGTCTGGACTGTCCTTTTCTGTGCTTGCTGCCTGGCTGTTTGCATCATTTCCACACCACCTTTAGAACTGCTGGTTCAGAGCTCTGCTTTCTGGGTATCTGTACTTGTTCTTTAGGTACTAGTCCCTTTTCTTCCAAGATCAATTGCACAAGTATTGTATTGTTAGTATTACATTCAAGGACCTTTCAAACCTCTAGGATTGCCTCCTCTTCACTGTCTCTTAGCCTAAGAACTTATCTTTCCACTGAAATCAGTATTTTCCCAGAAAAAAATTTTATATAATACATGAACATAGTTCAGTTCAGTTCAGTTCAGTCGCTCAGTCGTGTCTGACTCTTTGTGACCCCATGAATTGCAGCACGCCAGGCCTCCCTGTCCATCACCAACTCCTGGAATTCACTCAGACTCACATCCATCGAGTCAGTGATGCCATCTAGCCATCTCATCTTCTGTCATCCATTTCTCCTCCTGCCCCCAATCCCTCCCAGCATCAGAGTCTTTTCCAACGAGTCAACGGTTCACATGAGGTGGCCAAAGTACTGGAGATTCAGCCTTAGCATCATTCCTTCCGAAGAAACCCCAGGTCTGATCTCCTTCAGAATGGACTGGTTGGATCTCCTTGCAGTCCAAGGGACTCTCAAGAGTCATTAAAATGTTAATTAAATGTCAAATTGAACAAAAAAGTATTAGGTCCCTCTGCATATAATTATTACTCCATCTTACTTGTGTTTTCTGATGCTTAGCTTTTATGTTCTTGTTTTTATGCTAGATTGAAATTTTTCTTATTGATTTTGAATATTATTTATTGAATTTTTAATTACAGTAGATGAAAGATTTGGCTTCTAATACCACTCTGTCCTCACTTTGTTTCCCATCTCCTATGAAGGGGATGACAGAGGATGAGATGGTTGGATGGTATCACCAACTCAATGGACATGAGTTTGAGTAAACTATGGGAGTTGGTGATGGACAGGAAGGCCTGGCATGCTGCAATCCATGGGGTTGCAGACTCAGACACAACTGAGCAACTGAACTGAACGAACCTTTTAATCACAGACGTATCACAGTTTTTATTAAACTATTATAATCATTACATCATAAATGTTAACTTCATATCCAAGAATCATATTGTGATTGTATTTCCTTTCTTTTATAATTAATTGTTAGTTTTGAATTTAACAATTATAGCATTTTAATTTTCTTAAGCTTTTTTGTACCTATACCCAGTTCTTCTCACTTTCTCCACAGCCTCACAATATAAGTTTCCAAATGATCAAATACATTTTCATTTTCTTAAAATTCTATACATGTGATGTAAAATTTCCCAATGCCCTCCACGAGACTTTCAAATAAATTTTCCACATGGTGAGATCTATCTACTACAGTTCTGTTCAGTCACATCCCTCTTGGAGCACGCTGGCTCTATTCCACTTTGGGTAAACTGGTGGACAGACCCAGAGCCCAGCTAACATCTGGGGCTCCCCAACATGGTTGTTCTCCCCCACATGATTGCTCTCCCCCACAAGATCAGTGTGGGTCTAATCAGGAGACAGAAACCACAGAGTAACCCTAAAATGGGAAGTTTAATAGAAAGAATTATTCAATGTATATAGGAGAATAACTGTAAAGATGCAAAGAAAATGAAAGAGTGTGTCCTAGATTTGAGGAAGCATCCCCTGAGAAGGATAACTTGGAAGGGCTCTCCTCACTGGAGAAGGTTTGATTGCAGCTTCTTGAATGGCAGAGAAGTGTGCTGGGCTGCTGGGCCTGAGTGAGTCTCTGGTCACCCAGTGAGCAAGAAACAGGCCTCTAGGGTACAAGTGAACCAAGGCTGGAGGTGGGCACCGAGAGGGAGTGGAGGCCTGCTGCAGTCTGAGGCCTGAAGTGCAGTGTCTGTGTCAGGAGGACTAAAGAGATGGTCCTTGGGCCCCAACCGGGATTTCAGAGTCTCCAAGAGGCTCACACTCTGGGTGTGCGTTGGGGCAGAGCACTGTTCATGTCTCTGCAGAGGCACATTGGTAGTCAGAGCAGCAGGAGCAAGAAAAGGCAAAACACAGCAACAGAACCAAGAAGAGAGGTTTTCCTCCAGCGTCCTCTACTGATTGAGAGGGAACCTTAGGGAGCCTGGTCCATGGCTCCAGAGCAGGCACTGGAGGCGCCTAGGGAGCAGAGCGGTGATGCAGATGTCTGGACCCCCACCCCTTGTGCTACTCAGCTTCCCCAGGCACCTTCTGCTCACAATCAACTCTCAGTATTTCTACCTAACATACATAACAAGACAGAACCATCCTTCATACAAGAGAAATTCTCACCCTTCCCCCAAATGAGGAGATACACAGTTCTAACAGTTATTGTATTCATTGCCATCTTCATTAATTAATCTTCAAATTCAGTCCCAATCCCCATGGAATAGTCTTTTACCTCAAGACTACCTTACAAAGTTAACTTCCAACAACTTATATAAAAAAATAAAAATGGGAAGGAGATAAAGAATAAAATGGTTAGTAACTGCTGATAGACACGGGTATACAATAAGAAAGAAAAAAATGCAGTTTATACTGTCTTTTAGCAGTTTGTCAAGTGCCATGAGTTATATTGATTTGCTTCAGTAAACATACTACACCAGTGCCAGCAGCTGTAATTGGAGTTTCACACTTGATTGAGCTTAGGATGGTCCACAGTGATTATCTATGATCCATCTGGCTTCAGTACAGACTAAATAGGTGAGTTAAGTGAGGATATGATAGGTATCACCCCCTTTCAAGTCTTTGATGGTGGTACTAAGCTTGGCAGTTCCACCAGGGGCACGGCTTCCAGTTTACTATTTAAGTAATGAGAGGAATTTCCATGACTACAGAGAAGATATTGGAAGCGCCTAGGGAGACGGGGTGTCTTAGCATTTCCTATTGTAATGGCCCTTGTTGCTAAGTATTCAAACACTGGAGGAACAACCACAGAGTGGATCTGCTGTAAGTTAAGACTGCAATTACCGCTGGCCACTGGGAACCTCTACTTTGTCTAGTAAGACACAGTATTGCTTTGAGGCAGCCAACGTTGGGCACTACTTTGCCTCTGGTGCCATGGTTGGTTCTAATGATGCACCAAAAGGCTGAGAAACTAAAAGAAAAAAAAAAAACTTTTAGCTGAGAAGCTGAGCAGAGCTTTCATCACTTTCATAGGGACAAGAGAGACAATTATTAGGACTCACCAAAGAGGAAAACAATAGAATGGGAAAGACTAGAGATCTCTTCAAGAAGATTAGAGACAATAAGGGAATATTTCATGCAAAGATGGGCACAATAAAGTACAGAAGTGGTATGGACCTCTAGAAGTAGAAGATATTAAAAAGATGTGGCAAGAATACACAGAACTGTACAAAAAAGATCTTCATGACCCATATAACCAAAATAGTGTGATCACTCACCTAGAGCCAGACATCCCAGTGAAGTCAAGTGGGCCTTAGGAAGCACCACCATGAACAAAGCTAATGGAGGTGATGGAATTCCAGTTGAGCTATTTCAAATCCTAAAGATGATGCTGTGAAAGTGCTGCACTCAATATGCCAGTAAATTTGGACAACTCAGCAGGGGCCACACAGGACTGGAAAAGGTCAGTTTTCACTCCAATCACAAAGAAAGTCAATGCCAGAGAATGTTCAAACTGCTGCACAATTGCAATCATTGCACACAGTAGCTTAAAATTCTCCAAGCCAGGCTTCAACAGTACAGAGAACTGAGAACTTCCAGATGTTCAAGCTGGATTTAGAAAAGGCAGAAAAACTTAAGATCAAGTTGCCAACATCTGTTGGATCACTGAAAAAGCAAGAGAGTTCCAGAAAAACATCTCCTTCTCCTTTATTGATTACACCAAAGCCTTTGACTGTGTGAATCACAACAAACTTTGGAAAATTCTTCCGCAACTAAGCAACTGAACTGAACTGACTGACTGACCAAAGAGAAGAGGCCCTAATTAAACACCATGCCCTGCAACTGGGACTACAAAAGCGATACCATGAAAGGAAGGGAAATCTGGAAATAAACCTGCCTTCACCAGATTAAGGCAGCCCAGCTTCCAATCAACTCAGTCCCTAACTGTTTTAATATGAATCTACTCCAATGTGTCTGCAGCATAAAATCTAATCCTCTCTGGAAGAAGATAACATTATTCAAAGCCTCAAATTTTCTCTCAAGATTTTTATATTCAATGTCTCAGTTCAGTTCTGTTGCTCAGTCCTGTCAGACTCTTTGCGACCCCATGGACTGCCACATGCTAGGCTTCCCTGTCCATCACTGATTCTCAGAGCTTGCTAAAACTTATGTCCATCGAGTTGGTGATGCCATCCAACCATCCTATCCTCTGTCATCCCCTTCTCCTCCTGCCTTCAATCTTTCCCAGCATCACAGTCTTTTCCAGTGAGTCAGTTCTTTGCATCAGATGGTCAAAATATTGGAGCTTCATATTTTTAAAAATGCAGCACCTTACTCTCCAAAAGATTTATATTTTTGAAGATTTTAGCTATTCCATGGGAGAAAGAAGGAGGGTGGTTGTAATGATCTGAGTGGACAGATAATAAGTCACTTGTCCAGGGTTGCCCAGTGGTCAGTAGCTCCCAGTCTGAATTCAGACTGTCCTATCATAATGTGGAGGGGAGGAGGAGGTAAGTACACAAATAAACAGCTTGCCTGCTGAAAGTTAACATTAAAGACACTGAAGCAGGTAGTTCTAAAGACAACATTTATAGCTTAGGTGAACCCAACAGAGTGATCAAGACTTCCCACTGTGACAGTCTTGATCCCACCCCCCATCCTCTGATCTTTCCTGGTGGACTTTAGTTTTCTGTGCTTTCTACCACTGGTCTCAGGGAGACACGTTAGGAATCAGTGAACTAAAATGGACTGGAATGGGTGAATTTAACTTAGAGGACCATTATATCTATTATTGTGGGCAAGAATCTCTTAGAAGAAATGGAGTAGCCCACATAGTCAACAAGAGTCCAAAATGCAGTACTTGGATGCAATCTCAAAAATGACAGAATGATCTCTGTTCATTTCCAAGGCAAACCTTTCAATATCACAGTAATCAAGGCTATGCCCCAACTCCTAATGCTGAAGAAGCTGAAGCTGAACATTTTATGAAGATCTACAGGATCTTCTAGAACTAACACCCAAAACAGATGTCCTTTTCATTATAGGCAACAGGAATGCAAAAGTAGGAAGTCAAAAGCTACCTGGAGTAACAGGTAAATTTGGCCTTGGGGTACAAAATGAAGCAGGTCAAAGACTAACAGAGTTTTGCCAAGAAAACGTGCTGGTCATAGCAAACACCCTCTTCCAACAACACAAGAGAAGACTACACATGGACATGACCAGATGGTCAACACCAAAATCAGATTGATTATATTCTTTGAAGCCAAAGGTAGAGAAGCTCTATACAGTCAGAAAAAACAAGACTGAGAGCTGACTGTGGCTCAGATCATGAACTCCTTGTTGCCAAATTCAGATTCAAATTGAAGAAAGTAGGAAAAACCACTAGACCATTCAGGTATGACCTAAATCAAATCCCTTATGATTATACAGTGGAAGTGATGAATAGATTCAAGGGATTAGATCTGATAGACAGAATGCCTGAAGAACTATGGACAGAGGTTCATGCCATTGCACAGGAGGCATCGATCAAGACCATCCCCAAGAAAAAGAAATGCAAAAAGGCATAATGGTTGTCTGCTGCTGCTGCTAAGTTGCTTCAATTGTGTCTGACTCTGTGCGACCCCATAGACGGCAGTTCACCAGGCTCTTCTGTCCCTGGGATTCTCCAGGCAAGAATACTGGAGTGGGTTGCCATTTCCTTCTCCAGTTGTCTGATGAGGCCTTACAAATAGCTGAGAAAAGAAGAGAAACTAAAGGCAAAGGAGAATAGGAAAGGTATACCCATTTGAATGCAGAGTTCCAAAGAATAGCAAGGAGAGATAAGAAAGCCTTTCTCAGTGATAAATGCAATGAAATAGAGGAAAACAATAGAATGGGAAAGACTAGAGATCATTTCAAGAAAATTAGAGATACCCAGGGAACATTTCATGCAAAGATGAGGATAATAAAGGACAAAATTGTATGGATCTAACAGAAGCAGGGTTTCCCAGGTGGTTCAGTGGAAATAATCTACCTGCCAATGCAAGAGATGCAACAGATGCAGGTTCAATCCCTGGGTTAGGAAGATCCCCTGGAGAAGGAAATGGCAATGCACTCCAGTATTCTTGTCTGGAAAATTCCATGGACACAGGAGCCTGATGGGCTACAGTCCACGGGGTGGCAAAGAGTCAGACATGACTAAGCACACACAACTTGTAATCAACAGAAGCAGAAGATATTAAGAAGAGGTGACAAGAATACACAAAAGAACTATACAAAAAAGATCTTCATGACCCAGATAACCATGGTGGTCAGATCACTCACCTAAAGCCAGACATCCTGGAATGCAAAGCTCGTGGAGGTGATGGAATTCCAGTTGAGCTGTTTCAAGTCCCAAAAGATGATGCTGTGAAAGTGCTGCGCTCACTATGTCAGAAAATCCAGAAAACGCAGCAGTGGCCACATGACTAGAAAAGGTCAGTTTTCATTCCATTCCCAAAGAAAGGCAGTGCCAAAGCCTGTCCAAACTACCACACAATTGCACTCATCTCACATGCGAGTAAAGTAATGCTCAAAATTCTCCAAGCCAGGCTTCAATAGTACATGAATGGTGGACTTCCAGATGTTCAAGATGGTTTTAGAAAAAACAAAGGTACCAGAGATCAAATTGCCAACATCCATTGGATCATTGAAAAAGCAAGAGAGTTCCAGAAAAACATCTATTTCTGCTTTATTGACTATGCCAAAGTCCTTGACTGTGTGGATCACAACAAACTGTGGAAAATTCTTAAAGACATGGGAATACCAGACCACCTGAGAAATCTTTATGTGGGTCAGGAAGCAACAGTTAGAACTGGACATGGAACAACAGACTTATTCCAAATTGGTAAAGGAGTACATCGAGAAGTACATAGTCACCCTGCTTATTTAACTTATATGCAGAGTATATCATACGAAATGCCAGGCTGGATGAAGCACAAGCTGGAATCAAGATTGCTGGGAGAAATATCAATAATCTCAGATATGCAGATGACACCACCCTTATGCAGAAAGTGAAGAAGAACTAAAGAGCCTCTTGATGAAAGTAAAGGAGGAGAGTGAAAAAGTTGGCTTAAATCTCAACATTCAGAAAACTAAGATCATGGCATCCGGTCCCATCACTTCCTGGCAAATAAACAGGGAAACAATGGAAACAGTGAGAGACTTTATTTTTCCAGGCTCCAAAATCACTGCAGATGATGACTGTAGCCATGAAATGAAAAGAAGCTTCCTCCTTGGAAGAAAAGCTATGACCAACCTAGACAGCATATTAGAAAGTAAAGACATTACTTTACCAACAAAGGTCTGTCTAGTCAAAGGTACTGTTTTTTTTAGTAGTCATGTATGTATGTGAGAGGTGGACCATAAAGAAGGTTGAGTGCTGAAGAACTGATGGTTTTGTACTGTGGTGCTGGAGAAAACTCCTGAGAGTCCCTTGGGCTGCAAAGGAGATCCAACCAGTCCATCCTAAAGGAAATCAGTCCTGAATATTCATTGGAAGGACTGATGCTGAAGTTGAAACTCCAATACTTTGGCCACCTGATGGTCAGCAAAGAGCTGACTCATTAGAAAAGACCCTGATGATAAAAGATTGAAGGTGGGAGGAGAAGGGGACAACAGAGGATGAGATGGTTGGATGGCATCACCGACTCAATGGACATGAGTTTTCGTAGGTTCTGGGAGTTGGTGATGGACAGAGAAGCATGGCATGCTGCAGTCTATGGAGTTGCAAAGAGTTGGACACAACTGAGTGACTGAACTGAATTGAATGATAGAAATTGGATGGAAGCAAGGTATTTTGTCCCCTTAAGCATCCCTAGGCTGACCTTAACCTTACAGCATAGCCATTTTATAGAGTCCTTTCTTTCCCAGTCCATCTGCTCTTCATAAGGAGCTCCCAATCTGCAATCCTTTTATCATCATGGAGAGATGAAGATTATTATGTAGTCCACTCTAAGCATAAAATTAGAAGCCCAATAACATAATTAATGAGGTATTGAGCAGGTAGAATAATAAAAGAAAAATTTACTTTTTCCACTCTGCTTATACAAGACACATGACTCCAGGTATTGTCTTATTGTAGTAAAATAATTTAACCCCACTCTGTTGATGGAGGAGTCTGTGTTTACTATGACCAGAGAGTAGGACAAGACAAGGCCCTGGTCCCAGGGACTGAGCATATAATGGAAAAATTTTACCAGTTCCTTGAATGGTGGGAAGAAGTTATGAGGTCACTATGTTAGGGAACCAAGAGTTCAGGACCAATTCCATCAGAAAAAAATAAATAAATAAATATTCCAAGGCAAAAGAATGTATTCACACTTGCATTTCAGACAAAAATTTGCTTTGGCTGTCAGGGTTTGGAAAGAGGCCCACATCCTTCCTTTGTTCTCCAGCCTCCTCTTTTTGACAGCAAGGAGTGGGGAGACAAGGGATGCTCTCCCAGTCTTGGAACAACACCTGACCATCTGGCACCAGTTAGTTCAGTTCCCGGGCAACATTAGCTCAACTTAGGGTCTGTATCTGGCCTCTGTATTGATATGCTTATCCCAGTTCTGCTCAAGTGGAACCACCTGAGTAGTTCCTAAGTGGACCTATCCAAGGACTGGCAGAGAACCCAGAGCCTGGGAGAAATGACACTGATATCACATTAGGCCCTTGCTACAATGATATTAGATACTGAGTATATGGATTTCCTTCCCACTTCACACCTGCAGATAACGCTATGGCTGTGTCAGGCCATACCTATCCATCCTCAACCTGCTTAGCTCCATGACTCTCAGTGTGAACTTTGGTATCAGTCTGTCTAGTTCTACATCCCCCTTGCTTTTGTTACTTAATGATCTAATTCACAGTATTAGGAACTCCCTTATAAGATCATTTCATACTGTGGGAAAAAAATGAAGTAACCTTGTGAGGGAGTTCATAATGCCATCTTTTTTTTTTTTTTACCAGTGAGAAAACTAAGGTTTGGTTGAGTTAGATCATTAACTAACAAGTGCAAGGGAGATGTGTGGCTATACTGACAGATATCAAAGTTCTCACTGACAGCATGGGGCTGCCCAGGTAGAGGTGATGAAATTCCAGCTGAGCTATTCAAATCCTAAAAGATGATGCTATCAAAGTGCTGCACTCACATGTTGCAAATTTGGAAAACTCAGCAGTGGCCAGAGGAGTGAAAAAGTTCAGTTTTCATTCCAATCCTAAAGAAGGAAAGTGCCAAACAATGTTGAAACTACTAGCCAACTACATTCATTTCCCATGCTAGCAGTAATGCTCAAAAACCTTCAAACTAGGCTTCAACAGTATGTGAACCAAGAAATTCCAGAGGTACAAGCTGGTTGTAGCAAAGGCAGAAGAACCAGAGGTCAAATTGCCAACATTCACTGAATCATAGAGAAAGCAAGGGAATTTAAAACAAAATTTACTTCTGCTTCATTGACTATACTAAAGCATTTGACTGTGTGGATCACAACAGACTGTGGAAAATTTTTAAAGAGATGGGAATACTAGAACATCTTACCTGTCTCCTAAGAAACCTGAATGCAGTACAAGAAGCAACTGTTAGAAACTTACATGGAATAATCAGTTCAGTTCCATTGCTCAGTCGTGTCTGACTGTTTGTGACCCCATGGACCATGGCACACCAGCCCTCCCTGTCCATCACCAACTCCAGGAGTTCACCCAGACTCATGTCCATAGAGTTGTTGATGTCATCCAACCATTTCATCCTCTGTCGTCCTCTTCAATCTTTCCCAGCATCAGGGTATTTTCCAATGAGTCAGCTCTTCACATCAGGTGGCCAAAGTATTGAAGTTTCAGCTTCAGCATCAGTCCTTCCAATGAACACTCAGGACTGATCTCCTTTAGGATGGACTGGATGGATCTCCTTGCAGTCCAAGGGACTCTCAAGAGTCTTCTCCAACACCACAGTTCGAAGGCATCAATTCTTTGGCGCTCGGCTTTCTTTATATATCAATTCTCACATCAATACATGACTACTGGAAAAACCATAGCCTTGACTAGACAGACCTTTGTTGGAAGCAATGTCTCTGCTTTTTAACATTCTGTCTGGTTGGTCATGACTTTCCTTCCAAGGAGTAAGCCTCTTTTAATTTCATGGCTACAGTCACCATCTGCAGTGATTCTGGAGCGCCCCAAAAATAAAGTCTGCCAGTTTCCACTGTTTCTCCAACTATTTGCCATGAAATGATGGGACTGGATGCCATGATCTTTGTTTTCTGAATGTTGAGCTTTAAACCAACATTTTTACTCTCTTCTTTCACTTTCATAAAGAGGCTGTTTAGTTCTTCTTCACTTTCTGCCATAAGGGTGGTGTCATCTGTGTATCTAAGGCTATTGATATTTCTCCCAGCAATCTTGATTCCAGATGGTGCTTTATCTAGCCCAGCATTTCTCATGACGTACTCTGCATATAAGTTAAAGAGGCAAGGCAACAATATACAGCCTTGATGTACTTCTTTTCCTATTTGGAACCAGTCTGTTGTTCCATGTCCAGTTCTAACTGTTGCTTCCTGACCTGCATATAGATTTCTCAAGAGGCATGTCAGGTGGTCTGGTATTCCCATCTCTTTCAGAATTGTCCACAATTTCTTGTTATTCACACAGTCAAAGGCTTTGGCATAGTTAATAAAACAGAAACAGATCTTTTTCTGGAACTCTCTTGCATTTTTGATGATCCAGCAGATGATGGCAATTTGATCTCTGGTTCCTCTGCCTGCCTGAATATTTGGAAGTTCACGGTTCATGAATTGCTGAAGCCTGGTTTGGAGAATTTTGAACATTACTTTACTAGTGTGTGAGGTGAGTGCAATCATGTGGTAGTTTGGACAGTCTTTGGCATTGCCTTTCTTTGAGATTGGAATAAAAACTGACTTTTCCAGTCCTGTGGCCACTGCTGAGTTTTCCAGATTTGCTGGCATATTGAGTGCAGCACTTACACAGCATCATCTTTTAGGATTTGAAATAGCTCTACTGGAATTCCATCAACTCCTCTAGTTTTGTTCATAGTGATGTTTCCTAAGGCCCACTTGACTTCCCATTCCAGGATGTTTGGGTCTAGGTCAATGATCACCCATCGTGATTATCTGGGTCATGAAGATCTTTTTTGTTCAGTTCTTCTGTGCATTCTTACCACCTCTTATTAATATCTCTACTTCTGTTAGGTCCCTAACATTTCTATCCTTTATTGAGCCCATCTTTGCATGAAATGTTCCCTTGGTATCTCCAATTTTCTTGAAGATATCTCTAGTTTTTCCCATTTTATTGTTTTCTTCTATTTCTTTGCACTGATCACTGAAGAAAGCTTTCTTATCCTTCCTTGCTATTCCTTGGAACTCTGCATTCAAATGGGTATATCTTTCCTTTTCTATTTTGCTTTTTACTTCTCCTTTTCACAGCTATTTGTAAAGCCTCCTCAGATAGCCATTTTGCTTTTTTGCATTTCTTTTTTCTTCAGGATGGTCTTGATCCCTGTCTCCTGGACAATGTCACAAACCTCTGTCCATAGTTCATCAGGCACTCTGTCAATCAGATCTAGTTCCTTAAATCTATTTCTCACTTCCACTGTATAATCGTAAGGGATTTGATGTAGGCCATACCTGAATGGTCTAGTGGTTTTCTCTACTTTCTTCAATTGAAGTCTGAATTTGGCAACAAGGAGTTCATGATCTGATCCACAGTCAGCTCTCCATCTTCTTTCTGCTGACTGTATAGAGCTTCTCCATCTTTGGCTGCAAAGAATATATCAGTCTGATTTTGGCATTGGCTATCTGGTGATGGCCATGTGTAGAGTCTTCGCTTGTGTTGTTGGAAGAGGGTGTTTGCTATGACCAATGCGTTCTCTTGGCAAAACTCTATTAGCCTTTGCCCTGCTTCATTCTGTACTGCAAGGCCAAATTTGCCCGTTATTCGAGGTGTTTCTTGACTTCCTACTTTTGCATTCCAGTCTCCTATAATGAAAAGGACATCTTTTGAGGGGTGTTAGTTCTAGAAGGTATTGTAGGTCTTCACACAACTGTTCAGCTTCAGCTTCTTCAATATTACTTGTTGGGGCATAGACTTGGATTACCATGATATTGAATGGTTTGCCTTGGAACAAGCAGAGATCATTCTGTCATTTTTGAGATTGCATCCAAATACTGCATTTCGGACTTTTTTTTTTTTTTTTAAACTATGGTGGCTACTCCATTTCTTCTAAGAGGTTCTTGCCCACAGTAGTAGATATAATGGTCATCTGAGTTAAATTCACCCATTCCAGTCCATTTTAGTTCACTGATTCCTAGAATGTCAACGTTCACTCTTGCCATCTCCTGTTTGACCACTTCCAATTTGCCTTGATTCATGGACCTGACATTCCAGGTTCCTATGCAATATTGCTCTTTACATCATTGGACCTTGCTTCTATCATCAGTCACATCCACAACTGTGTGTTGTTTTTGGTTTGACTCGGTTTCTTCAATCTTTCTGGAGTTATTTCTCCATTGATCTCCAGTAGCATATTGGGCATCTAACTATCTGGGGAGTTCATCTTTCAGTGTCTTATATTTTTGCCTTTTCATGCTGTTCATGGGATTCTCAAGGAAAAAATACTGAAGTGGTTTGCCGTTCCCTCTCCAGTGACCACGTTTTGTCAGAATTCTCCACCTTGACCCATCTGTCCTGGGTGGCCTTGCATGGCATGGCTTAGTTTCATTGAGTTAGACAAGGCTGTGGTCCATGTGATTGGATTGGTTAGTTTTCTATGATTGTGGGTTCAGCCTGTCTGCCCTCTGATGCCCTCTGTCAGCACCAATGTCTTACTGGGATTTCTCTTACCTTGGACGTGGGGTATCTCTTCATGGCTGCTCCAGCAAACAGCAGCTGCTGCTCCTTACCTTGGTCATGGGGTATTTCCTCTTGGCCGCTTGCTGCTCTGGCACCATGCATGGACTGTTTCAAATTTGGGAAAGGAGTACATCAAAGCTGTATATTCTCATCCTGCTTGTTTAACTTATATACAGAGTACATCATGGAAAATGCTGAGCTGGATAAATCACAATCTGGGAGAAATATCAGATATGCAAATGCTACCACTCTAAAGGTAGAAAGTGAAGAGGAACTAAAGAGCCTCTTGATATGGCAAAAGAGGAGAATGAAAAAGCTGGGTTAAAACTCAACGTTCAAAAAAGAAAAGATCATGGCATCTGGTCCCATCACTTTATGGCAAGTAGATGGGGAAAAAGTGGAAGCAGTGACAGATTTTATTTTGTGGGCTCCAAAATCACTACAGACAGTGACTGCAGCCATGAAATTAAAAGACTTGCTTCTTGGAAGAAAATCTGTGGCAAACATAAACAGCGTATTAAAAAGCAGAGACACTACTTTGCTGACAACAGTCCATCTAGTCTATGGTTTTTCCAGTAGTCGTGTATGGATGTGACAGGTGGACCATAAAGAGGGCTGAGTGCCAAAGAATTGATGGTTTCAAATGACGATGTTGGAGAAGACTTGTGAGAGTCCCTTGGACAACAAGGAGATCAAGCCAGTCAATCCTAAAGGAAATCAGTCCTGAGTATTCGTTGGAAGGACTGATGCTGAAGCTGAAGCTGAAGCTCCAATACTTTGGCCAGCTAATGAAAAGTGTCAATTCATTGGAAAAGACCTGGATGCTGGGAAACATTGTGGGCAGGAGGAGAATGGGGCAACAGAGGATGAGTTGGTTGGATGGCATCTCTGACTCAATGTACATGAGTTTGAGCAAACTCTGGGAGACAGTAAAGGACAGGGAAGCCTGGTGTCCTGCAGTTCATGGGGTCACAAAGAGTCGGACATGACTTACCGACTGAACAATAACAATATAAGGTAATTTAGGAGACTGAACCAAATAACCAGTGTAGAGAGATTTTAGCACTTTGCCTCATTAGTGATGGCCAGACTATAGGGCAGAGTGAAGGTAAGTGCCCTTCCTGTTAGACAGAGCCCTTCCTGATGGGCACATGAAACAATGCTTAAAATCAAAACCACAGTGAGATACCATCTTGCACTCATTGGATGACTATTATAAAAACAAAGTAAGTAGAAAATAACATGTATTGGTGATGAGGTGAAGAAATGGAAACCCTTATGTATTAATGGTGGAAATGCAAAATGGTGTGGCCACATGGAAAAGGGTGTGTAGTTCCTCAAAAACTTAAAAATAGAATTACCATACAACCCAGCAATCCCACTTCTGGTTATTTACCTCCCACAACTGAGAGTGAGACCTTAATAAGATATTTGTGTATTAATATTCATAGCAGCATTATTCACAATACCTAGTAGGTATACTGAGTAGGTAAAAACCACGCAATGTCCTTAACAAGATGAATGGTGTTATAAAATACAAAATTCAACTGAATAAATTTTAAAGACCTTATTGATTTCACCCAATGGTCCATGACTTCTGCAGCATCCAGATAGAAAGGAATTCTGTGGAGCTGTAGAAAATGAAAGACTCTTTCAGGCAGAAGGAAACAGGAACAAAGTTATACTAGCAAAATTGGACTTGTTTTGGCAACATCACTCTCCTTTAGGGGAGGGCAGGGGTCTAAGGGGCAGATGACCTCACTAGTGCTGCTCAGGAGGTTCCTGATTTTGCTATTGAAAGATTGTTGTAAATGGCTTGCAGATGATTTGGCTTCTCTAACATTAGGTTAGTTTTTTAGTGGTTTTTTTTTTTTTTAACCTGTTTTGACATGTTTATGTTTAAATATACTATAAAGGAGGCCCTTGTTATATATGTGTTTTAACTATTGCAGTAAATGGTATTCTTTAAGTCTTTATTAATATTATAATTTCAGAATTCTTTGGCTGGTATAATTGCACATACTCTTCATCAGATTTTTGAGAAACTTACTGATAATGGTACTAAATTTTCAGTGAAAGTGTCGCTATTGGAAATTTATAGTGAAGAGCTCTTTGATCTCCTTAATCTGTCTTCTGATGTTTCTGAGAGACTGCAGATGTTTAATGATCCCCATAACAAGGTAACCTGAGTCTTTGACAATGAAATGTCTCCAAATGTTAATGTGTGATATTTTGAGAAATTATATATATATATATATATAATATTATATATATATATATATATATCTTTTTAACCAACTTAATGGATGTTCTTCAGATATTTGGTCAAGGGGAGTGTAATCAAAGACTTAGAAGAAATTACAGTACACAACAAGGATGAAGTCTATCAAATTTTGGAGAAGGGGGCAGCAAAAAGGACAACTGCAGCAACTTTGATGAACGCCTACTCTAGGTAAGAAAGCCCTTCCCCCACCCCCCAACTGCTCCATTTTGTTTTCAAGAAGAAAATCCAAACTTGGGAAATCAAATTGGGGCGTGTCAAGGTATGTGAGTCACACATCTAGATTGTGTGCTCGATTGCTTGCCTTAGCAATTGGCTTGAGATTTATAAGGAGAGCACCAATATTGGGAGAATGTTGAAAGGAGGACGAAGACAAGTTGAACTTGAGCAGAATTATTAAGTTTTTTTAAGTAGAAGATTTCTTTTCCCAAATGAAATTATACATGGGAGCCCTGATTAAAATGTGGCTGGGGTAGTTGATTTGGCAGTGGGATACTCAGGGGCTTACCTCCTCAGCCTTCAGGAGATTTGCCCTGAGCACTTTTCTGGAACCCCTAAGGATACTTAAAATACAGTTTGAAAATCCCTTATTTAAGTAAAGATTAGAAGAAAACCAGATGGCCTGTGTTTCCCTGCCCTGCCCCCCCCCAGCTTAATCGAGGTATAAATGACAAAATTTTATATATTCAGGTTGTACATCATGACTTTTTTCTTCCTAAATGGCTTAATTTTAATATAGGAAGACACATGATCACTAACAGAATACACATGATCACTAATACAGGCTTTCAAGGGGAGAAAGAGGCATATTTGATAGAATCCCTTATAAGATGAATCCCAGACTTTACAAACGCACTTTACCAAATCAGAAGTGATTTTTTTCTTTTTTTTTTCGCTCATCTTTGAAGGAAACATTGAATGTAATTGAAAGAATTGTAGATTAGAAGTTAAATATTTGTGCTTAGTTCCAGTTCTGCAGTTAACTAAATATGTTACTTCAGGTAAACTTATAACTACCCGAACTGAAAAATGACTTTGAGGTCTTACTCTCTTATAGTTGGACATTTCTACAATATGCATAGCAGTTATAATTGTAGCTTTATATAAGTATACGTGTATTTAAAGAAAGAAGAAAAATAGCATAACATGAAAGTAACCAGTATCATGGAATTATGGGTGACTTTATAATTTAATTTCCTATAATAGCTTTCCACTAAAAATGGAATTATAAACAAATCATAGAATGAAGTTTCCATTTGAATTATATGTTTGGTTTATAACTTGACTTGATTTATTAGACTTTGGAAAAATTAATTTAAGAAAATTTCTTTCTCTAAATAGTTTTCTCTGAAATATAAAATTCCCATTATTCTGTAAATTTGAATAATTTAAAATTTCCTACTTTTCACTGAAGACTGGAGTAAAGATATCTTCTTATCAATGCATGTGATAAAGAAAAGGAACATGATTCAGTTTTTCAAAATCAGAGTTGATATTTATGCTTAATAGCATTAATTCTATTATCTTGAGTTCACTTCAGTTCAGTTCAGTCACTCAGTCGTGTCCGACTCTTTGCGACCCCATGAATCGCAGCAAGCCAGGCCTCCCCGTCCATCACCAACTCTCGGAGTTCACTCAGACTCACGTCCATCGAGTCAGTGATGCCGTCCAGCCATCTCATCCTCTGTCGTCCCCTTCTCCTCCTGCCCCCAATCCCTCCCAGCATCAGAGTCTTTTCCAGTGAGTCAACTCTTCTCACGAGGTGGCCAAAGTACCGGAGTTTCAGCTTCAGCACCATTCCTTCCAAAGAAATCTCAGGGCCGATCTCCCTCAGAATGGACTGGTTGGATCTCCTTGCAGTCCAAGTGACTCTCAAGAGTCTTCTCCAACACCACAGTTCAAAAGCATCAATTCTTCGGCGCTCAGCCTTCCTCACAGTCCAACTCTCACATCCATACATGACTACTGGAAAAACCATAGCCTTGACTAGACGGACCTTAGTCAGCAAAGTAATATCCCTGCTTTTGAATATGCTATCTAGGTTGGTCATAACTTTTCTTCCAAGGAGTAAGCGTCTTTTAATTTCATGGCTGCAGTCACATCTGCAGTGATTTTGGAGCCCAAAAAAGTAAAGTCTCACACTGTTTCCATTGTTTCCCCATCTATTTAAGAATGGGCAAATAATGGTAGGAAAATATGAGATATATTTTATAATTCAAATCTATAGTTTGTATTTTTCCCTGTGTCCCTCCCCTTTTCTGTTATTTAAAATAACTCAAATAATTTTTTAAAAATGATACTTATAAAATTTTCCAAGTCACATGAAAAGTACAAATGAAAAAATTAGAAATTACCGTATTCCAACCATCAATGACATTAACAAACAGAATGTTCTTCATCAGCTATTGATACAGAAAGGAATGCTGTCTTTGGTTTTCTGTATTGTTTTTTATATCACTAAGATATAATTAAGATATAAAAGTTGAGTGTCAGTATACAGCATAAGAAGGACTTCGGAAAACCTTGTAGTCTAGCAGTGATTACCTGTGGTGTTTCAGTGAACACTGCTATTTACTATTTGTGCTGTTCAGAGGAAGGATCTACCTGTCTCTGGTGACCTTGTCAAGACAGAGCAATGTACTTTTAGGACAGTTTGCACTGAGGGGGAGTGATCTGGTGGCTTGCCTGATGCTGTTTGAGTTTAAGGTAATGATGTATTTCAAGTGGTTCTTAGATCAGTTGCAAGCCATCTCTTCTGACACACCAGGCAGCTGTTCAAACATTATTCCACATCCAGCTTTCAGAGGTGGCTGAGGATTCTAAGTCATTTAAGCTGTTTTCAGTAAATTCTTACTGGGTTATTCTGTGCAGGCAGCAGGAGCAAGAAAGCCAAAACCTAGCATCGTTCTATCTATCCACTGTCTTCCAAAATTTTACTGATATCCTGTCTGATAATATCTTTCTCTACCTTGATGGATTTAGATCTTTTTTTTTTTTGCTCTTTTCATTATGTTCTAAAAGGAAAACAAATAATGTTTTGCGTTATAATGACTGGGCAACTTGGTCTTGTTTTCTAGTCGATCCCACTCAATTTTCTCTGTTACAATACATATAAAAGAAATACAGTTGATGGAGAGGAGCTTGTTAAAATTGGAAAGTTGAACTTGGTAAGCATCAACTGTTCATTCTTTCAGGTTTTTTTTTTTTTTGGTCATTTTATTGAGGTATAATTGACAAATAAAATTATGTATTTAAAATGTACAGTGTAGCACGGTATCCTTTCTCATGGCTGAATAATATTCGAGTGTGTGTGTGTGCATGTACATCATGTCACATCTATATTCATTCATCAGTGGGTACTTAGGCTGTTTCCATACTCTGCTTATCATTATCAGTGCAGTGAACGTTGGCGTGCAGACATTTCTTTGAGATAGTGATTTCATTTTCTTTGCATACATACCCAGAAGTGGGATTGCTAGGTCAAATGGTAGTTCTATTCCACTGTTTCTTCTTCATCAACTCATAGAGCAGTTTGAAAATTGTATATTTAGAGACAATGCTTTTGTAGTCACTGGGTTATTGGTTTTGTAGTGGATTGTTATTTGTAGAAAATTATTTTACTTGCTATTTAATATATTTATGTACAATATGAGAATGAAAGTCTTCTATTCCAAATCCATAGGCTGAGGACTTATTTTTATTTTTAAAATTCAAGGTTGATCAGGCAGTGAGAACAGTGGCCATTCTGGAGCAGTTGGCAAGAGAGCTCGGGAAGCTGGAAATATCAAGCAGTCCATGTTGACTCTGGGAAGGGTTATTACTGCTCTTGTAGAAAGAACATCTCACGTTCCTTATCAATAATCTAAACTGACTAGAATCCTCCAGGACTCTCTTCGGGGACATACTAGAACATGTATCATTACAACAGTTTCTCCTGGATCTCTCAATCTGGAGGTAAAGTCTTAACTATCACCTTTTTTTTTTGGCTGTGCTGTGTGGCTGTGGGATCTTAGTTTTCAACAAGGGATTGAACCTGGGACCTCAGCAGTGAAAATTTGGAGTCCTAAACATTAGACTGCCAGAGAATTCCCTAACTATCATGTATAATATTTTTAGAGTTAACTAATTGGCTTCATTCCTTCTAACGACAGTAAAAATAATCTGGACATTGTATGTGGTGGACACACAGAGGAGAACACCACTGAAAAGTTGTCTTTCTCCTTGCTGGGCAGTTTTCAATCTTAAAAAGCTAGTACTTAGTTGCATTTTTCCAGTCTTCAAAGATAATTGCTGTGGTTATTAGCAATGGATGGTTTAACTGAGGCCTTAGAAGTGGGTTAAGCGAATGCTACTGCTTTAGAGGCTGGTTAGAGATCCCTAAAGATGGGGCTGGATGTGGGGGTACAAGTAGGAAAACCAAGAGAAACAACAAAGATGGTAAAGTCTGCTTTAATTTTACTGGATTATCTTCTTTAAACGGAATTAGAAAAGCTTTTGTAAAGTCTCTTAACTCCTCTTTCATTTTAAAAACTATCTTTGTTGAGAAATGATTTGTACACTATAAAACTCATCCATTGAAAGTATATAATTAGGTGATTTGACTATATTCATCAAGCTATGCAACTGTCACCAAAAATCTAAACATTTTTAACCTAGAAAGAAACCCTGTAACCTATTAGCAGTCACTCCACATCAGTTTCCATTTCCAGCCCTGCTGCTGCTGCTGCTAAGTCGCTTCAGTCGTGTCCGACTCTGTGCGGCTCCATATACAGCAGCCCACCATGCTCCGCCATCCCTGGGATTCTCCAGGCAAGAACACTGGAGTGGTTTGCCATTTCTTTCTCCAATGCATGAAAGTGAAGTCATTGAGTCATGTCCAACTCTCAGCGACCACATGGACTGCAGCCCACCAGGCTCCTACGTCCATGGGATATTCCAGGCAAGAGTACTGGAGTGGGGTGCCATTGCCTTCTCAAATTTCCAGCCCTAGGTCACTATTAATCTACTTTCTTTAATCTATACCTTTGCCTATTCTGAATATTTTATATAAATGGAATCACACAATAAGTGTTCTTTCGTGACTGGTTTCTTTCACTTGGCATAATGTGTTCAGTGTTCATCCACGTTGCAGCAGGTGTCAGAACTCATTCTTTTTGTGGGTGAATGTATGGATATAGGACAATTTGTTTATTCATCAGTTGATGAAATTTATTGAGATATTTTTTTAAGAGTTTAAGACTAAAGCAACAAATTATAGATTAAATTATAGTAAAGTTAAAGACCCTGAAACTTGAAGAGTGAAAAATAAGGATGTTTTAAACAGTCCTCTATAGTATTTATTTGCTTAACTGGAGTATAGTTGCTTTAAGAGCCTTCCTCATTTTGAAAGGTTGGGTATAGTAGTATTAGTGGGTAAATGTTTATATTAGATATAACCAGAAATTGTTATGTTATTGTATAGTACATTTTGGGTAACAACTACATTATTCTCAATTATTCTCATATCTTCAGTAATTGGCCTCTTCTTTTCATCACAGAAAACTCTGAGTACATTGGAATATGCTCATAGAGCAAAGAACATATGCACTAAGCCTAAGGTTAACTGGAAACTCATCAAGAAAGTTCTGATTAAGGTAATTGTGAGTTTTTATGGAGTAATATAAATTTGTTTGACAAATGTGAAAATGAGGAACTGAAATAGATCATTGTTTTTAAAAATTTATTAAATTACCTTTGTGATAAGGCTTTTCATTTAATGGTTTGAACAGAACACCCTGTGTGTTAAGATGCTTTTTCTAATACTAATAGATGACCTTACAAGCTCTATCTAGTCAGTAAAATTTAAGCGTATAATGGAACTTCAGTGCAGTTTTAATTAGTGTTTCCTTAATGAATAGTGACATTCAGCATCTTTTCACATGCTTATTATCCATATGTATATCTTTGTTTGTGAAAAGTCTATTTAAATTCTTTGCCAGTTTTTAATTGAGTTGTCTTTTTATGAAGTTGTAAAGGATTGTTCATATTTTCTAGACATGATCCTTTATGAAATAATTTTTAAATATTTCCTCCCAGTCTGGCTTGTCTTTTCCTTTTATCGGTAGTTTTTTGTTTGTTTGTTTCTTTCTTTCTTTCTATTGAGACAACTATAGATTCACAAGCAGTTGAAAGAATACAGAGAGATCCTTGTACATCTTATTAAACTATATAGTAAAATCACTGCAGGGACACCATTAATAGCAATTCATTGGTCATATTCCTCAATTTTCCTGGTACTCATATGTGTGTGTTTAGTTAGTTCTGTACAGTTTTGTCATGTGTAGGTTCATAGAGCCACTACCACAGTCAAGATACTGAACAGTCCCATCTCAGCAAGGATTCCTCACTGGCCTTTTATAATCACTTCCTTCACATTCTGACCTCCCATCCACAATCTTTGCTATCCAATGATCTGTCCTCTATTTCTTAACCTTGCCATTTTAAGTGTTATTGAGTGGAATCATACAGTATGTAAACTTTGTGGATTGCTTTTATCACTC
This sequence comes from Aepyceros melampus, assembly GCA_006408695.1. Classification (NCBI taxonomy): domain Eukaryota; kingdom Metazoa; phylum Chordata; class Mammalia; order Artiodactyla; family Bovidae; genus Aepyceros; species Aepyceros melampus. The sequence goes on along the minus strand of SJXQ01008319.1, from coordinate 222,634 downwards.
AGCATAATTCCCTGGAGGTTAACCTGAGTGGTGCATATCAATAGATCTTTACTTTTTAAGGCTGAGGATTATTCCATGGTATGTATATACCACCTGCCTGCAATGCAGGAGACCCCAGTTCAATTCCTGGGTCAGGAAGATCCCCTGGAGAAGGGATAGGCTACCTACTCCAGTGTTCTTGGGCTTCCCTGGTGGCTCAGACTAAAGAGTTCACCTGAAATGCGGGAGACCTGGGTTCAATGCCTGGGCTGGGAAGATCCCCTGGAGGAGGGCATGGCAACCTACTCCAGTATTCTTGCATAGAGAATCCCCAAGGATAGAGGAGCCTGATGGGCTACAGTCCATGAGGTAGCAAAGAGTCAGATGCAACTGAGTGACTAAGCACAGCACAACATGGCACATGTATACACCACACATAGCTTGTTGTCAAATTCACCTGTGAAAGACATATGGGCTGATTTCAGTTTTTCACAATTGAAAATAAAACTGCTTTGATCATATTTGCTCATAGTAATTTTTGTACATGCAAATTTTCATTTTTCTGAGATAATTGCCAAAGAGTACAATTGTTGTGTTGTATGGTAATTAAAGGTAAGTTTTTCTTTCTTTTTTTTTTTTTTTTAAGCAACTGCCAAGTTGTTTTCCAAAATGGCTGGGCTTTCTGTTCTGTTCACTGACTTATGTCTGTCCCTCACTCATACCACAGTTTTCATTACAGTGACTTTATAATAATTCTTGGAATCAGACTGTTTCAAAGGAAGCTTATATGAGCAAACCTCTCTTTATAGAGGGTGTCAAAATTGTCAGGATTTGAGAAAAACTACAGTAATTTTTATATTCATTATTTTTTTAAGGCCATGCTCTTTTATAAGCATTCATTTTATTTTAGACACTTGAATTTTTGAATCTTATTGCTATTATTCAATCTAAAAATATTTAACAGTAATTTATTATGATAAAATATTTAGTCATTATTTAAAATTCCAGTTGTTTCAGTGTAGACTTTTAATATTTTGTTTTAGGATCCAAATAAGGTTTACCATAAATTAGTAGTTGGATTTTGAAGCTTGATAGAGTCAGGTTTTATCTTATTTATATATTTTTGACCAAAATACTTCATAAATGGTGGTATATTCTCCCACTTGGAAGCACATAATGTCTGGTTCTTTCCCCCTTTTTTTGGTAAGGGATTGATTATATTAAAATGACCTGGTTCCACTAGTTCTTTAAGGGTTGCAAAATAATAATTTTTGAATTGCTCTTCCTTAGTTGACTGCTGGACTAACTCTATAAAGAGGAACATTCCCTCAGCTCCCCAAGGCTGTAGTTCTTATAGGAAAAGACAGGACAAATGCTTTATTCATTTCCTTTGACAGTTTGGAGAATAATGGGTTGGTTTCCCAGCTTTCTTAATGTCATTATAAACTCATGGATTTAGAATATTTGTGCCAACAATTGTAGTTAATAACCTCATTAATGTTCAAATTGTTCCTTCTCTGGCCATTGGGTACCCTTTCAGTGGGTTCTTGAGTCTTTTTTGTTGGTCTAGGCTTCCTTCGCTTCCTTCTTATTTTGTTTTACAAGATGTTCCAGCTTCATCTTGAATGTTCCTTGCCCCAGTCCTGGAGTCAGACACTTCCCTAAGAAACCCTGGTTTGTTTTCGTGTGAGATGAGATTTGGAGACCAACCTGGTACTGGGGGTTGTTTTTTTCTTCAGAAACCTGTATTTTTATAATGAATGAAAGCTATTGACTTTATTCTAACCATATTAATATTGAATGAAAAGTAAGGTTGTGACTTTTTAAGCACATATTTTTATGCTTTAAAAAAGATAAGAGGGCTAACTTTGTTTTATTTATTATAAATCTTCCCCAAACCGAATGAAAAAAAGTGAAGTGCTAAACTGACACAACGTTTTTCTTGCATAGGAATATACAGAAGAGATACAGCATCTGAAACGGGATTGTGCTGCAGCTCGTGAAAAAAAAATGGAGTGTATAATTTTGAAGAAAGTTTTAGGTAAGCCCTTGGTTATGGAAATTAATTTCTAAGAATAGAGAGTGTAGTTAGTAGTATCGTACTACCTTTGTGTGGTGACAGTTGATAACTAGACTTACTGTGGTCATCATTTTGTAATGTATAAGAGTATCAAATCACTATGTTGTACACCCAAAACTAATGTAATATTGTAAGTCAATTATACTTCAATTAAAAATTATCTACCTAAACTATATCATTCATTTAATAACAATGTTGCATCCCTCTTGTACATTTAATATAGGAAAGCATTTCAAATATCTCATCTACTTTGAAGAGCTATTTCCAATAAAGAACTGATATAGTTGTCAAAAGACTGTTAGAATGAACTCTCTTCTTATGCCACCTCAACTTATCTTTTCCTTTAATCAATAACTCTAGCAAATAGTTTGAGGAAATATAAATTCTTTGCCATTTAAGCACAATGTGGAATAGAGGATGGTTGGTAGTTACGAAGGAACTAGAAGAATGCACAGGACAGCACTTGTTTCTGACACTTGCTAATCTCAGGAAATTAGAGAAGCTCGTTAAAGCAGACCAGAATTGTCTGGTGCAAAATGTCAGTAGTGTTAAAGCTGAGAAGCTGTTCTCTAGAGAACTGTTTATCTCATGAAGACTTTTGTGGTGATGTGATAGTGGTATGTGTGTTGGGGTGTGTATTGGGGTCTGTGTGCTGGGGCAGGAGGTTTAATTGCTCTGTATACGTACTTTAGTTTTCCAGGTTTTAGCCCCTTACCCCTTCCTCCTGTGAGACCTGATGCTTTCACACCACAAGCTCCTTCAGGATTCTGCCTGTCTTGTTTATTATTCTTCATATTCCTGATTATAGACACCTAGTTGTATCCCCTACCTCTGCTTTGTGGGTTATAGTCCTCTGTCACCTTTGTAGCTTCTCAAATTTTATATACATACATGTCCCCCCCCCCGTAATCTGTAGGGATTCTCAGTTTCAAAATGCAGAAAACAAGAAAAACAGTCTGTTTATAAACCTAAGACAAAGAATACATTTGTTTTTTGCACTTTGTATCTATTGCTTATTGATACTTAGGCATCATTATCATGATAGTGATAAACAGTAGAGATGATATGTAATTGCCTCAATTGTGTTAGAATAAATTTTCTAGGCATTAGGAAATAATATTCGCTGTTAAAATCCTTTTAAATTTTATTTTTAGAGCCATGAGTGGAATACCAACTGTTCAAGAGGAAGAAATAGTAGAATTGGTTGAAAAAATTGCTGCTGTTGAGGAAGAGATAAATAAGGTAAGCATTCAAAACTGTATTGATTGTCATGTAAAAAGCAAATATTAAAAGGCAATTTCAGAATATGAGGGGCCTGATATTTTTTCTTTAAGATTTTTTTTCTTGCTGATCTCTAAACTAAAATTAAGTTGTATCACAGTTCTTTTTAAATTATCCTTAATGATAATGCAGAAGTGAGTCTTTTTTGAAGAAGTTATTCTATTTGACACATACTAATGCAGCATTTTAAGAAATTAACTAAATTGTGTAATTTAATATGAAAGCTGTATAGTGAATGCTGAGACATTTTCATCAACATGTTTATCACATGATGAAAGGCAGATGTTGGGAGAAACCAGATATTAAATAACTAAGGTTGAAAGACCTGACCCTTCAGTGCCACCCTCACACTGGCAGTGTTGAAAGGAATCTGAAGAATTAACACCATTTCATTAGACTGTTACTTGTTTTTGTTTGGTTGGCTGTGCCCCACGATCTGCAAAATCTTAATTCCCTGACCAGGAATCAAACCTGTGCCCATAGCACTGGACATGCAGAGTCCTAACGACTGGACAACCAGTGCTAGTAGTAGTTACAGGAAGATACCAGTTACCATATGAAATGTTCTAGCTTCCCTGGTAATTTGTTTGTTTCTTTTAGTATTATGAACTAGTCAGGTCTGTCAACAACCAGTTCAGCATTTTTAAATTCTAAAACAAAAATGTTTTGTGTGTTATATGTAGGTTACAGAATTGTTTATGGATAGTAAAAATGAATTTAACCAGTTCAGATCTGACCTGCAAAATAAGACACAGGAACTTGAAACCACTCAAAAGCATTTGCAGGAAACAAAATTACAGCTTGTTGAAGAAGAATATATCACCTTGGCTTTGGAAAGTACTGAGGAGAGACTTCAAGATGCTGCCAACAGAGTTTGTCTTTTTTTTGTTTTTCTTTTGTCCTTACATATCACTTTTACTTTTTAATATAATTTTTTTAATTGGAGGCTAATTACTTTACAATATTGTATTGGTTTATTTGTAGTCATGTTAAAGCTAAAGAATGGCTAGAAATATTGACAAAGGAGGCAAGAATATACAATGGAGAAAGGACAATCTCTTTAACAAGTGGTGCTGGGAAAACTGGTCAACCACTTGTAAAACAATGAAACCAGAACACTTTCTAACACCATACACAAAAATAAACTCAAAATCGATTAAAGATCTAAACATAAGACCAGAAACTATAAAACTCCTAGAGGAGAACATAGGCAAAACATTCTCCAGCATAAATCACAGCAGGATCCTCTGTGACCCACCTCCCAGCATATTGCAAATAAAAGCAAAAATAAACAAATGGGACCTAATTAAAATTAAAAGCTTCTGCACAACAAAGGAAACTATAAACAAGGTGAAAAGACAGCCTTCAGAATGGGAGAAAACAATAGCAAATGATGCAACTGACAAAGAATTAATCTCAAAATATACAAGCAACTCCTGCAGCTCAGTTCCAGAAAAATAAACAACCCAATCAAAAAATGGGCCAAAGAACTAAACAGACATTTATCCAAAAAGACATAAAGATGGCTAACAAACACATGAAAAGATGCTCAACATCACTCAGGATCAGAGAAATGCAAACCAAAATCACAATAAGGTACCATTTCACGCTGGTCAGAATGGCTGTGATCCAAAAGTCTACAAGCAATAAATGCTGGAGAGGGTGTGGAGAAAAGGGAACCCTCTTACACTGTTGGTGGGAATGCAAACTAGTACAGCTACTATAGAGAACAGTGTGGAGATTCCTTTAAAAACTGGAAATAGAACTGCCTTATGACCCAGCAATCCCACGGCTGGACATACACACCGAGGAAACCAGAGTTGAAAGAGACACATGTATCCCAATGTTCATCGCAGCACTGTTTATAATAGCCAAGACATGGAAGCAACCTAGATGTCCATCAGCAGATGGATGGATAAGAAAACTGTGGTACAATTTCACACCAGTCAGAATGGCTGCGATCCAAAAGTCAACAAGCAATAAATGCTGGAGAGGATGTGGAGATAAGGGAACCCTCTTACATTGCTGGTGGGAATGCAAATTAGTACAGCCACTATGGAGAACAGTGTGGAGATTCTTGAAAAAATTGCAAATAGACGGCCTTATGACCCAGCAATCCCCCTGCTGGGCATACACACCATAGGTTCAATGCAAGATGCAGGATGCTTGGGACTGATGCACGGGGATAATCCAGAGAGATGGTGTGGAGCGGGAGCGGGGAGGTGGGGATCGGGATTGGGAGTTCATGTACACGCATGGCTGATTCATGTCAATGTATAGCAAAATGAATACAGTACTGTAAAGCAAAACAAACTAAAAAATAAAAATTAATTAAAAAAAAAAGAAAGCTGTGGTACATATACACAATGGAGTATTACTCAGCCATTAAAAAGAATACATTTGAATCAGTTCTAATGAGGTGCATGAAACTGGAGCCTATTTACAGAGTGAAGTAAGCCAGAAAGAAAAATATCAATACAGTGTACTAATGCATATATATGGAATTTAGAAAGATGGTAACGATAACCCTGTATACAAGACAGTAAAAGAGACACAATATGTATAGAACAGTCTTTTGGACTCTGTGGGGGAGGGAAAGGGTGGGATGATTTGAGAGAATGGCATTGAAACATGTATAATATCATATATGAAACAAATTGCCAGTCCAGGTTCGATGCAAGATACAGGATGCTTGGGGCTGGTGCACTGGGATGACCCAGAGGGATGGTATGGGGAGGGAGGTGGGAAGGGGGTTCAGGATGGGGAACACATGCACATCCGTGGCAGATTCATGTTGATGTATGGCAAAACCAATACAATATTGTAAAGTAATTAACCTCCAATTAAAATAAATAAATTTATATTTTTAAAAATTGTCAAATTTAGAATGATACCACTTCATTTACAATCTTAATTTTTAAATTTGTATTTTATTTTTTAAAACAGTTTTGAGATACACTGAAGTTGCAGGTCACTATGAAGGGCTATTCTTTTTCTGTATTGGTTGCAAATAAATTGTCAACATTATGCCTGATTGTCCCTGAATACTTTAGTGTGTATTTCTCACAATGTAGCAGACACTTAATCATAATACAACCAGTAATATCATGAAATTGACACTGATATATTAGTGTCATCTAATCCTCAGATCCCGTGTTTTGATGGTTGTTCCAATAACATCCCTTATGACATCCTTTCTGTCTTTCTTTCCTTGGGCACATGCTTCTTTTTGATTTATATTATCACGTGTATATATGTCTTATCTTTCAATTTAACTATAAATTCCTTCAGTTCAGTTCAGTTCAGTTCAGTTCAGTTGCTCAGTCATGTCAGACTCTTTGTGACCCCATGGACCACAGCACACCAGGCCTCCCTGTCTATCACCAATTCCTGGAGTTTACCCAAACTCATGTCCATTGAGTCCGTGATGCCATCCAACCATCTCATCCTCTGTTGTCCCCTTTCCTCCTTCCTTCAATGTTTCCCAGCATCAGGGTCTTTTCCAATGAGTCAGCTCTTCACATCACGTGGCCAACGTATTGGAGTTTCAGCTTCAACATCAGTCCTTCCAATGAACACTCAGGACTGATATCCTTTAGGATGGACTGATTGGATCTTCTTGCAGCCCAAGGGACTCCCTAGTCTTCTCCAGCACCACAGTTCCAAAGCATCAATTCTTTAGCGCTCAGCTTTCTTTATAGTCCAACTCTCACATTCATATGTGACTACTGGAAAAACCATAGCCTTGACTAGACGGACCTTGTTGGCAAAGTAATGTCTCTGTTTTTTAATTATTTTAATCATTAAAATGACATATTTTAATATGTTGGTCACAATTTTCCTTCCAAGGAGCAAGCGTCTTTTAATTTCATGGCTACAGTCATCATCTTCAGTGATTTTGGAGCCCCCCAAAATAAAGTTAGCCAGTGTTTCCACTGTTTCCCCACAAATTCCTTATTAGTAGGATTTTCATATTCCATGCTTAGCATGATGGTTTATGTAAATTATAATAATTACTAGTTAATTAAAGGGCGATCTGAGAGTTGCACTAATTTTTGTTCTTGCTATGGTTTTATCAATGAAAGAGATTAAATGGTGAATGTCACTATTTCAAATACTGTACTTTTTAGAAAGATCAGTGTAAAAAGTAATGCTGCTTTCTTAAATGTAATTTCAGAAATATGTATTCAATGATTCAGAACTGATAACTACCTGAATAGAATTTAATCATTACTATTCCAGAAATAGTTCATCGGATTTTTGTATGATTTTTTTCAAACATTAGTTTAAATTTAGTAAGTGACGTTTTGTCTTAGGCAGCCTCAGTATGTTCGTTTTCTTCTTGTTAATGCAGTTTCAGAGGCTTTTGCCTCAGAAGCTGTTGGAGCTGCTGGAGAAAGTTTTCCCTTTTCCCAGGTTGCCTTGACCTTTGAATGCCCAGTGGGTTGAGTGGATGTGTGAACTTTCTCGTCCCAGTTCATTGATCCAAGGTGAACCCAAGACTTGGACCCAGTTTTAGTTTCTTTATTTTGCGCGCAATGCAGAACACAGTTCTCCATGTTTTTCAGTTGTTAAAGCCTCTGTGTTTACCTGTGACTCACAGAAATGAGGCGGCAGCCACATGACCACATGTCTGTGTGGACCTCTGGGGCCCTTCCCATGTCCCTCTCCCCTCGAGCCTTTACAGCTGGAGCGGAGCTGCATTAAATAGGCTGAAGTTCTGTTTCTGCCTGAGATGAGGTGACTTTCCTGCACCAACCTTCCTCTCCTGCCCTTACACACAAGGCACAATAGAAGGTATGGTTCCAGCCATGTGAAACCAGTATGTGTGCCAGTCTCCAGGGGACTGGGTTCCAGCTGCACTTCTCATTCATCGTGTATTATAAGGGGCAGCACCCCAACCCAGTGGAACTGCAGCGGACATTTCATGTCTCCTCTGCACTATTGCAGGTGTGGGGAGAGCGAGTGGACAGGCTAGGCAAGACCAGCTCAGTGACACGCCCTGGCCCTTTGCAATGTGACACCCCCCCCCCACCTTTCCTGGAGCATGCCCAGCCCTCGCAGCTGTACCACCACCACTTTCTCTTTCTCTAAAAATCCTGTATTCAGCCATAAAAAAGAACAGATAGTACACAAATTATATACTTTTGAAAATACTACTGTGGTACAGTTGAAATAAAACCAGGCTTTCAGAAATTTATCTGTTATAAGATGTCAAGGCAAGGGTCTATTATATAATTATAAATTAATATTGTTAGTCTTTACCTGTTACAAAATAATTGAACATAAAATCACTGCAGATGGTGACTGCAGCCATGAAATTAAAAGATGCTTACTCCTTGGAAGAAAAGTTATGACCAACCTAGATAGTATACTCAAAAGCAGAGACATTACTTTGCCGACTGAGGTCCGTCTGGTCAAGGCTATGGTTTTTCCTGTGGTCATGTATGGATGTGAGAGTTGGACTGTGAAGAAGGCTGAGCGCCGAAGAATTGATGCTTTTGAACGTGGTGTTGGAGAAGACTCTTGAGAGTCCCTTGGACTGCAAGGAGATCCAACCAGTCCATTCTGGAGGAGATCAACCCTGGGATTTCTTTGGAAGGAATGATGCTAAAACTGAAGCTCCAGTACTTTGGCCACCTCATGTGAAGAGTTGACTCATTGGAAAAGACTCTGATGTTGGGAGGGATTGGGGGCAGGAGGAGAAGGGGACGACCGAGGAAGAGATGGCTGGATGGCATCGCAGACTCGATGGACGTGAGTCTGAGTGAACTCCGGGAGTTGGTGCTGGACAGGGAGGCCTGGCGTGCTGCGATTCATGGGGTCGCAAAGAGTCGGACACGACTGAGTGACTGAATGGAATGGAATGGAACGGATGCCTTTTAAAGTGTCTTTTTCCAGTTTCTTTTTCTCAAGATTATGTGAAAATGTCATCTTAACGATGTCCAGCATCAGAGTGGAATGAGATGATCTCTGTTTCTTTCCTCTTCGATATATAATCAGTAAAACATCCATAACTCAACAAAGATGCCTCTGTTCAGCACATCGGTCTCTGGAGAGTTCCTTGGATCTGTGCATCTGAGGGCGGGTGGGTAGGACACGTAGAGAAAGCAGAGCCTGAGGCAGTGAAGGTGGTGCCTGTGATCCTGGACTGGGTGTGGGCTCAGCCCGCATCCGCAGGGAGCCTGCCAGCACTGATCAGGCAGCTTGTATAGGACTCCAGCCTCCTGGCCACTGAAACGTCTGGGCCATGGAAACTGGGCGTCAGGGACTCCAGCCACCTGCCTCCACATCCCCCAGGATTGTGCCTGTGGACCCCACACCCTGGACTTGCAGGAGGCCCCGGACATGGTGGAAGTGACCCACGTCCCATAATACCAGCAGCAGTACCCAAGTCACCTGCAACACCTGGAGAGGCCATGCCAGTAGAGACACACAAATGTATGCCACAGCTCCCCGTACTGGAAATTGAAGAAAGTGCTCTAATTCAATTCAGTCACTCAGACCTGTCCAACTCTCTGCGACCCATAACTGCAGCACGCCAGGCCTCCCTGTCCATCACCAACTCCCGGAGTTCACTCAGACTCATGTCCATTGAGTTGGAGATGCCATCCAGCCATCTCATCCTCTGTCGTCCCCTTCTCCTCCTGCCCCCTATTCCTCCCAACATCAGAGTCTTTTCCAATGAGTCAACTCTTCACATGAGGTGGCCAAATTATTGGAGTTTCAGCTTTAGCATCAGTCCTTCCAAAGAACACCCAGGACAGATCTCCTTCAGAATGGACTGGCTGGATCTCCTTGCAGTCCAAATGACTCTCAAGAGTCTTCTCCAACACCACAGTTCAAAAGCATTAATTCTTCTGTGCTCAGCCTTCACAGTCCAACTCTCACATCCATACATGACCACTGGAAAAAACCATAGCTTTGACTAGACGGACCTTTGGTGACAAAGTAATATCTCTGTTTTTTAATATGCTGTCTAGGTTGGTCATAACTTTCTTCCAAGGAGTAAGCGTCTTTTAGTTTCATGGCTGCCAGGAGCCAGCATGGGGAATCCCACCCATAGCAAAGGTCATGAGGAAGAGGCTTGACAGGCAAAGGTGAGATCAGGCCTCGAGGGAACCCCCCTGCACCTTCTCGAGCATCCACCCCCAAAATAGAGTCTGTTTGCTTTATTGCATTATGCCTTTCACCAACTCTTCTGACATTAACAGGGGCTATCCCCCACCACCTTTCTCTGAAAAGAGTTAACTTAGAGCTCCAGTTAATAAGTCTCTTGGGAGTAACAAGAGTGTTTCAGTCCAAAAACTTCTCTGATGGCTCTCTAGCCTGCCTGACAAGTTTATCTGGCCTCTTACAACCACACATGTGATTGTTCACAGCCTCCCAACCGTGAGAGGCACGAGACACTCTAAACTTTCTAAATACAGAGTCCTTTGAGAAGTTAGAAATTATTAGCGCAGTATTAGTGGATTGTTAGAAATATACTGGTGGAGGGTTTCATTGTTGAGCCAATATTTGCTGCTAAGTCTCCATATCCCTTGTCCTTTAATATGTTAATTGATATAACTGGCATATGGGAAAAATAAGTAATAACCTTTGATAGTAATTGTGTTAAATCTTAGGCAAGTAAATTCTCTCCATGCTATAGCCCACTACACCCTTACCCTATAGGAGTGTAACCTTATCTAGTGCTTTTGGAGAGTGGCACCTGACTTAAGAAAAATCGCCTTTGGAGAAAATAAGTTTTCTGGTTGATTAATCATCATCAGAAAAGGTCAAAAAATGTTAGCAGGCCTCTTGGCCAGAAGATGATGTAAATCACCTGAGAACTTTGAATATCGGAAGGAATGCAGAAAGAAAGCGTGGTCTCAATAAGGATCAGGACTGCTGATCCTGCATGACTTTGTATTATCCATTGATCTCTATGTACAACTTAAAGTATAAAAGCTTTCCTGAAAAATAAAGAGATGGACAAGTTCCTGGAAACACTGGTTTCCCCCGTGTCTTCTTTTCTTTCTCTCCTTCTCAGGCTAATTCCTATCTGGACCACAGAGGCTCGCCGTGTCTACTTATTTGCCTGGGCTTCTAACACCCACGTGAGAGGGAGCCCAAGGCGGGACACCCTCCACTATTCAAGAGGGTGCCTGTGGCCTACATAGATGGTGCAAGTCCCTTGTCTTGGGGCTTTTTGGTCTCTTGTGTAAACCAAGGAATACAGCCTCTTTTCTCCTCTATTTTTTCCACTACACTATTCTTTCCTAAACTCTCTTTCTATCTCTAAATAAATAATCATATCTAATCACCTACTGGAGAAGGCAATGGCACCCCACTCCAGTACTCTTGCCTGGAAAATCCCATGGATGGAGGAGCCTGCTAGGCTGCAGTCCATGGGGTCGCTAAGTCGGACCTGACTGAGCGACTTCACTTTCACCTTTCGCTTTCATGCATTGGAGAATGAAATGGCAACCCACTCCAGTGTTCTTGCCTGGAGAACCCCAGGGACGGGGGAGCCTGGTGGGCTGCCGTCTATGGGGTCGCACAGAGTCGGACACGACTGAAGTGACTTAGCTAGCAATCACCTACGCCGTCCCCACTTCGAATTCCCTGGATCCACTGGGGCTGGACCCCAGCACATGGCTGCAATCACCATGTGCAGTGATTTTGGAGCCCAAAAAAATAAAGTCTGACACTGTTTCTACTGTTTCTCCATCTATTTCCTATGAAGTGATGGGACCAGATGCCATGATCTTTGTTGTCTGAACGTTGACCTTTAAGTCAACTTTTTCACTATCCTCTTTCACTTTCATCAAGAGGCTTTTTAGTTCCTCTTCATTTTCTGCCATAGGATGGTGTAATCTGCATATCTGAGGTTATTGATATCTCTCCCAGCAATCTTGATTCCAGCTTGTGCGTGTTCCAGCTCAGCATTTCTCATGATGTACTCTGCATATAAGTTAAATAAGCAGGGTGACAACATACAGCCTTGACGTACTCCTTTTCCTATTTGGAACCAGTCTGTTGTTCCATGTCCAATTCTAACTGTTGCTTCCTGACCTGCATATAGGTTTCTCAAGAGTGAAGGGCACTGGGGACATAGATGCCCACCCAAGGGAAAAAAAAAGAGGCAGGTCATGTGGTCTGTCTGGTATTCCCATCTCTTTCTGAATTTTCCACAGTTTATTGTGATCCACACAGTCAAAGGCTTTAGCATAGTCAATAAAGCAGAAATAGATGTTTTTCTGGAACTCTCTTCCTTTTTCCATGATCCAGCAGATGTTGGCAATTTAATCTTTGGTTCCTCTGCCTTTTCTAAAACCAGCTTGAACACCTGGAATTTCATGGTTCATGTATTGCTGAAGTCTGGCTTGGAGAATTTTGAGCATTACTTTACTAGCATGTGAGATGAGTGCAATTGTGCGGTAGTTTGAGCATTCTTTAGCATGGCCTTTCTTTGGGATTGGAATGAAAACTGACCTTTTCCAGTCCTGTGGCCACTGCTGAGTTTCCCAGATTTGCTGGCATATTGAGTGCAGCACTTTCACAGCATCATCTTTCAGAATTTGAATGAGCTCAATTGGAATTCCATCACCTCATTAGCTTTGTTTGTAATGATGCTTTCTAAGGCCCACTTGACTTCACATTCCAGGATGTCTGGCTCTAGTTGAGTGATCACACCATCGTGATTATCTGGGACATGAAGATCTTTTTTGTACAGTTCTTCTGTGTATTCTTGCCACTTTTTCTTAATATCTTCTGCTTCTGTTAGGTCCATACTATTTCTGTCCTTTATTGAGCCCATCTTTGCCTGAAATGTTCCCTTGGTATCTCTAATTTTCTTGAAGAGATCTCTAGTCTTTCCCATTCTGTTGTTTTCCTCTATTTCTTTGCATTGATCACTAACAAAGGCTTTCTTATTTCTTCTTGCTCTTCTTTGGAACTCTGCATTCAGATGCCTATGTCTTCCCTTTTCTCCTTTGCTTTTCACTTCTTTTCACAGCTATTTGTAAGACCTCCTCAGGCAGCCATTTTGCTTCTTTGCATTTCTTTGCCATGAGGATGGTCTTGATCCCTATCTCCTGTACAGTGTTACGAACCTCATTCCATAGTTCATCAGGCACTCTATCCAGGGACCTTAAATCTATTTCTCACTTCCACTGTATAATCATAAGGGATTGGATTTAGGTCATACCTGAATGGTCTAGTGGTTTTCCCTCCTTTCTTCAACTGAAGTCTGAATTTGGTAATAAGGAGTTCATGATCTGAGCCACAGTCAGCTCCTGGTCTTGTTTTTGTTGACTGTATAGAGCTTCTCCATCTCTGGCTGCAAAGAATATAATCAATCTGACTTTGGTGTTGACCATCTGGTGATGTCCATGTGTAGAGTCTTCTCTTATTTTGTTGAAAGCTGGTGTTTGCTATGACCAGTATGTTCTTTTGGAAAAACTCTATTAGCCTTTGCCCTGCTTCATTCTGTACTGCAAGGCCAAATTTGCCTGTTACCTCAGGTGTTTCTTGACTTCCTACTTTTGCATTCCAGTCCCCTATAATGAAAAAGACATCTTTTTTGGGGTGTTAATTCTAAAAGATCTTGTGGGTCTTCATAGAACCCTTCAATTCAGCTTCTTCAACATTACTGGTTGGGGCATAGGCTTGGGTTACCATGATATTAAATGGTTTGCCTTGGAAACGAAGAGAGATCATTCGGTCATTTTTGAGATTGCATCCAAGTACTGCATTTCAGACTCTTGTTGACCATGATGGCTACTCCGTTTCTTCTAAGGGATTCCTGCCTGCAGTAGTAGATATAAATGATCATCTGAATTAAATTCACCCATTCCAGTCCATTTTAGTTTGCTGATTCCTAGAATGTTGACGTTCACTCTTGCCATCTCCTGTTTGACCACTTCCAATTTGCCTTGATTCATGGACCTGACATTCCAGGTTCCTATGCAATATTGCTTTTTACAGCATCAGGCCTTGCTTCTATCACCAGTCACATCCACAGCTGGGTGGTGTTTTTGCTTTGTCTCCATCCCTTCATTCTTTCTGGAGTTATTTCTCCACTGAGCTCCAGTAGCATATTGGGCACCTACCGACCTGGGGAGTTCCTCTTTCAGTATCCTGTCATTTTTCCTTTTTAATACTGTTCATGGGGTTCTCAAGGCAAGAACACTGAAGTGGTTTGCCATTCCCTTCTCCAATGGACCACATTCTGTCAGTCCTCTCCACCATGACCTGCCCATCTTGGGTGGGCCCACATGGCATGGCTTGATTTCATTGAGTTAGACAAGGGTATGGTCCTAGTGTGATTAGATTGACTAGTTTTCTTTGAGTATGGTTTCAGTGTGTCTGCCCTCTGATGCCCTCTCACAACACCTACCATCTTATTTGGGTTTCTCTTACCGTGGACATGGGGTATCTCTTCACAGCTGCTCCAGCAAAGCACAGCCAGTGCTCCTTACCTTGGACGAGAGGTATCTCCTCACAGGCACCCCTCCTGACCTTGAACATGGAGTAGCTCCTCTAGCCCCTCCTGCGCCCACGCAGCCACTGCTCTTTGGACGTGCGGTTGCTCCTCCTGGCCGTCGCCCGTGACCTTGGAGGTGGGTTAGCCCCTCTCGGCCGCTCCTGTGCAGCACAGCCTGGCACTCTCGGCCACCACCTCTGACCTTGAGCGAGGGGTAGTTCCTCTCAGCCATGCTTCTGTGCAGTCCATCATAGCTGGCCCACTTCTGTGGCAGGTCTAAATGGTGGCAGGTCTAAACCAAATGGTGGCCAGACAAAACAAAATGGCCATCAAAAATCACAACACAGAACACAGTGTTAAAACACACACATATAAACCTGGCAGTCCTCATCAGACACTCCCTAATACCAGAATACAGTCTCTCAGAAAACCTATAGTGCTGCGAGTGGAATGACACAGAGACAAACGAACGGACAGGATAAACACACACACACACACACAGCTCCGGCCAGAGGAACAAAGGACCATGCAGGCAGTCTGTGGTTTATTTTATCTAGTTCCACTTTTCCGCATTCCAATCTACGTGGCTAAGCCTTTTTATTACAGCCCATGTTCAGAGGCGTTATCGCATAGCCGAGGGGAGTGAGGCTTTGTTTATTCTTAGAGTCTGTTCAGGGCCTCCTTTCCTCCAGATCAGGAGGGAGGTTCCCTCTCTCTGCAAGGGACCATTAATCTCAAGGCCGTGACCCGACTCCATAGCATAAGAAGCCCCACTTATAGGAATCTTCCCTGCCCAAGTGGAGAGTTGCTCACGTGGTAACGTCTCCACTTCCCTATTATGGTTACATTAGCTTCCTTCACTATGGAGACACAGAACTTCAATACCAAGTACTAACAGAGTAAAGGAAAATATCTCAGGTCTTCAAAGATTTTAAAGGGAGGAAAGGAAGCCAGGTTGAAAGAAGAAGGGGGAGGAGGCAGGAGACGGGGGCAAAATGGATGGCCTGACAGACATCTCCTGCTACCTGCAGATACCCAGGCACTATAGGACTTTACCCTGGGCCTCCAGAGAAGGGAGGACTGGAACTCGGCCCTACCAGAAATCAGACCAGACCAGAAACAGAATTCGAGTTCTCTGCTAAGAGGAGGTAATCAGTCTCCAATCCTCAGCTCAGGCTGAGGCCCTTGGACAGATTCCTGCATCCAGGACCAAAGGACTAGAAAAACAGGGAAGGATTAGGAAAGGAAAGAGAGAGGGAAGAGGAGAGAGATCAATAAAGCCTCTCTAATTACTGACCTTTTAAAATCTTAGCTCCTAGTAGCTCAGCTGGTAAAGAATCTGCCTGTGATGCAGGAGACCCCAGTTCAATTCCTGGGTCAGGAAGATTCCCTGAAGAAGGGATAGGCTACCCACTCCAGCATTCTTGGGCTTCCCTGGTGGCTCAGCTGGTAAAGAATCCTCCCACAATGCAGCAGACCTGGGTTCAATCCCTAGATTGGGAAGATCCCCAGGAGAAGAGGAAGGCTACCCACTCCAGTATTCTGGCCTGGAGAATTCCATGAACTGTATAGCCCATGGAGTTACAAAGAATTGGACACGACTGAGCAACTTTCCCTTCCCTTAAATGTTAGAATCAAGTAAAAAAAAGCTTTACCTAAAGAAGAAAGGTGTTGCCTACTTCACATGTGCCTGCAGAGGAACAGCTCATCCAGCACCATGAAAAAACAAGGTAACATTGTGTTTCAAAAAGGAAACAACAGTCCTCCAGGGGTAAAAAAAAAAAAAAAAAAAACTTAAGGAGTATTATCCAAGTGAAAGATAATTCAAAATGGCCATTGTGAAGAACCACAGGAAAACTCAGAAAGGCATTACAATGAGATCAGTAATAATATTATTGTGCAGAAGGAATTCTTTACCAAAGAGACTAAAGCTCTAAAAAACCAACAAACAAAAATTCTGGAGCTGAAGAACTCAATTAACAAGATGAAAAATTCATTAGAAAGTATTGCAAATAGAGCAGACCGTGTGGAAGAAATAGTGAGCTTGAAGATATAAATCTAGAAATGATTCTGATAGAAGAGAATAGAGAATTAAGATCTTTAAAAAGTAAGGAAATGCTACAAGAATTCTCTGATTCTTTTATAAGGGGCAACAGAGTGATGGGTACCCAGAAGAAGAGAGGGAGAAGAGAGTAGAGTGATTATCTAAAGAATCATAGCTGAGAACTTCCCAGACGGGGGAAGGAAGTGGATATACAAGTCCATGATGCTAAGAGAACTCCTAGTTACCTCAACACAAAAAGACCTTCTCCAATACACATTATGTTAAAACTGTCAGAAGTCAATGACAAACAATTTTAAAAGCAGCAAGAAAAAAATGGAACCCTACAAAGGAACTCCCATTGAGCCATCATCAGATTTCTCAGCAGAAACCCTGCAGGCCAGGCAAGAGTAGAATGACATTCTTAAAATACTGAATGATGAAAAATGTCAGCCAGAAATACTCTCTCCAGCAAAGTCCTTCAGGGGAATGAAGATTGCCTAGGGTAATGTGTACAATTGTAAATACCATATGAAAGATGGCATTTTAAGTAGGAATTTCAGTATACTCTATTGGTGTTTTTCTTTCTGGCTTACTTCACTCTGTATAATAGGCTCCAGTTTCATCCACCTCATTAGAACTAATTCAAATGAATTCTTTTTAATGGACTAATGGATATATATGGAATTTAGAAAGATGGTAATGATAACCCTGTATGCGAGACAGCAAAAGAGACACAGATGTATAAAACAGGCTTTTGGACTCTGTGGGAGAGGGAGAGGGTGGGATGATTTGGGAGAATGGCATTGAAACATGTATAATATCATATATGAAATGAATCGCCAGTCCAGGTTTGATGCATGACAATGGATGCTTGGGGCTGGTACACTGGGACAACCCAGAGGGATGGTACAGGGAGGGAGGACAGAGGGGGGTTCAGGATGGGGAACACGTGTATACCTGTGGCAGATTCATGTTGGTGTATGGCAAAACCAATACAATATTGTAAAGTAATTAACCTCCAATTAAAATAAATTTATATTTTAAAAAAGTAGGGATTTCAGGAGAGGGAGAAGAGAAGCCATGTAGATATTTCAGAGATGACCTCCTGCCTGAAGTGTGAGCAAGCCTGATGTGCTCAAGGACCAGCAGGCAGGCCCAAAGGACAAGATGTGAGGGAGGGGGATATAGCTGAGGTGGTCAGAGATGTGGTGAAGTGCCAGCTCCTCGAAGACGCTGAAGCCCTGGGGGCCACTGTCATGGAGCAGGCTGCCAAGGCAGATGCCAGGGGATATTAGGTGAGCCCTGGCTGGCACAGGTGCCAACATGGGGCTGAAGAGGTCACTGGGCCTCAGTCAGACCTGCAAAGTTCGAAGGGGCTCTGTGTGTTCTGGTTTGTGGCTACAGCTGAGGCCGGATGATCCCGATGTTCTCACACACCCACATTTTGGATCACCTGTGCAGAAGGCTCACCTGAGGGAATCACTTGAGCAGCGGGGAAAGAAGAGACCAACCCCTGCGCGCCAGGATCAGGAAAAGCACCTTTCAGCCGGCTGTACACCTCCAGCGCCCTCTCCTGGCAGAGCTTAACATTGTGTTCACAGGGCAAAAGGCAAGATGCTGAAAGGCCTGTCCACTATGTGAAGAATGGGGTCAGTGGGGTAAACTGAGGGCTGAGAGTCAATAATAGGCATCGACAGTAGGGAGGGTTGAGGCTTGGGAGGTTTGTTATTTTGCGCGTAAGTCCCATGTCACTTGTGACTCTGTAAGACTCAAGTCTTGCTCATATGAAGGTGCCTCTGGAAGGAAAACTTTATCTGCACTTGGATCTGGCCTGGGGTCTCCTTGGAAATCTTTCAAACTCTATTGTGTGATATAACTATAAATATTCATTTCAGGTGTGAAACAGTATTGGAAATATATCTGAATAGAGCCTTAAGTTTGCCATAATGTTTAATAATGGTATTTTTAAATATTTATTTATTTTTTAACTGAAAGATGATTGCTTTACAGAATTTTGTGGTTTTCTGTCAAACCTCAATATGAATCTGTCATAGGTATACATATATCCCCCCTTTTGAACCTCTCTCCCATCTCCCTCCCCATCCCACCCCTCTAGGTTGATACAGAGCCCCTGTTTGAGTCTCCTGAGCCATACAGCAATTTCCCACTGGCTATCCATTTTACATATGGTAATGTAAGTTATTCTCTCCATAATCTCACCCTCTCCTCCCCTCTCCCCCGTCCGTCTATTCTCTATGTCTGTTTCTCCATTGCTGCCATGCAAATAAATTCTTCAGTAACATTTTTCTAGATTCTGTATATATGTATTAGTATATGATGTTTATCTTTCTCTTTCTGACTTACTTCACTCTGCATAATAGTCTCTAGGTTCATCCACTTCATCAGAACTGACTCAAATATGTTCCTTTTTATGGCCGAGTAATATTCCATTGTGTATATGTACCACAGCTTCTTAATCCATTCATCTTTTGATGGATATTTAGGTTACTTCCATGTTCTAGCTATTGTAAATAGTGCTGCAATGAATGGGACACACATGGCTTTTTCAGTTTTGGTTTCCTCAGGGTATATGCCTAGGAGTGGGATTGTTGGGACATAAGGTGGTTTTAATCCTAGATTTAAAAGAAATCTCCATACCATCTCCCATACTGGCTGTATCAATTTATATTCCTACCAACAGTGTAAGAGTGTTCCCTTTTCTCCACACCCTCTCCAGCATTTATTGTTTGTAGACTTTTTGATGATGGCCATTCTGACTGCTATGAGATGATAGCTCATTGTAGTTTTCATTCGTATTTCTCTAATAATGAATGATGTTGAGCATCTTTTCATAATGTTTGTTAGCCATTTGTATGTCTTGGAGAAACATCTGTTTAGGTCTTTTCCCCACTTTTTTTTTTAACCATTTATCATTTATTTATTATTATTATTATTTTACTTTACAATATTGTATTGGTTTTGCCATACATCAACATGAATCCGCCATGGGAAGTAAGCCAAAAAGAAAAACACCAATACAGTATACTAAAGCATATATATGGAATTTAGAAAGATGGTAATGATAACGAGAGAGCAAGAGACAGAGATGTATAGAACAGTCTTTTCCCCACTTTTTTTTATTAGATTGTTTGTTTTTCTGGTGTTGAGTTGTATGACCTGCTTGTATATTTTGGAAATTAATTCTTTGTCAGTTGTTTCATTTGCTATTGTTTTCCCCATTCTGAGAGTTGTTGTTTCAACTTACTTGTAGTTTCCTTTGCTGTGCAAAAGCTTCTAAGCTTGATCAGGTAGCACTTATTTACTTTTGTTTTGAATTTCCATTACTCTAAGAGGTGGGTCATAGAGGATCTTGCTTTGATTTATGTCACAGAGTGTTCTGCCTCTGTTTTCCTCTGAGAGTTTTATAGTTTTATAGTTTCTGGCCTTAATCCATTTTGAGTTTATCTTTCTGTATGGTGTTAGGAAGTGTTCTAATTTCATTCTTTTAGATGTAGCTGTCCAGTTTTCCCAGCACCATTTATGGAAGAGGCTGTCTTTGCCCCTTTGTATATTCTTGCCTCCTTTGTATCTTGTTCCATTGATCTATGTTTCTGTTTTTGTACCACTACCATACTGTCTTGATGACTGTAGCTTTGTAGTGTAATCTGAAGTCAGGAAGATTGATTCCTCCAGCTCCATTCTTCTTTCTCAAGACTGATTGGGGCATTTGGGGTCTTTTGTGTTTCCATATGAGTTGTGAAATTTTTTGTTCTAGTTCTGTGAAAAATGCCATTGGTAATTTGATAGGGATCACATTGAATCTGTAGATTGTGTTTGGTAGTATAGTCATTTTTACAATATTGATTCTTCCTACTCAGGAACATGGAATATCTCTCCATCTGTTTATGTCATCTTTGATTTCTTTCATCAATGTCTTATACTTTTCTGTGTGTAGTTATTTTGTCTCCTTAGATACATTTGTTCCTAGATATTTAATTATTTTTGTTGCAGTGGTTAATGAGATTGATTCCTTAATTTCTCTTTCTGAATCTTCATTGTTAGTATATAGAAATGTAAGTTATTTCTGTGTATTGATAGTGCATTCTGCGAATTTGCTAAATTCACTGATTAGCTCTAGTAATTTTCTGATTGTATCTTTAGGGTTTTCTACGTACAGTATCATGTCACCTGCAAAGAGTGAGAGCTTAACGTCTTCTTTTCTGATCTGGATTCCTTTTATTTCATTTTCTTCTCTGATGCTGTAGCTAGGACTTCCAGAGCTATGTTGAATAATAGCAGTGAAAGTGGACACTCTTGTCTTGCTCCTGATCTTAGGGGAATCCTTTCAGTTTTTCACCATTGAGAATAATGTTTGCTGTGGGCTTATCATATATGACCTTTACTATGTTGAGGTATGTTCCTTCTATGCCCATTTTTGAAGAATTTCAAACATAAATGGGTGTCGAATTTTGTCAAAGACTTTTTCTGCATCTATTGAAATGATCATATGGGTTTTTAAATATAAATTTATTTATTTTAATTGGAGGCTAATTACTTTACAATATTGTATTGGTTTTGCCATACATCAACATGAATTCGTATGATTTTTATCTTTCAATTTGTTAACATACTGTATCACATTGACTGATTTGCATATATTGAGGAATTCTTGCATCCCTGGTATAAACCCAACTTGATCATGGTGTATGAAATTTTTGATGTGTTGCTGAATTCTGTTTGCTAAAATTTTGTTGAGGATTTTTACATCTACATTCATCAGTGATATTGACCTGTAGTTTTCTTTATTTGTGTTGCCTTTGTCTGATTTTGGTATTAGGGTGATGGTGGCTTTGTAGAATGAGTTTGGAAGTTTTCCTTCCTCTACAATTATTTGAAACAGTTCTAGAAGGATAGGCATTAGCTCTTCTCTAAATGTTTCACAGAATTCTCCTCTGAAGCCATCTGGTCCTAGGCTTTTGTTCTTTTGGGAGATTTTTTTTTTATCACAGCTTCAATTTCAGTGCTTGTAATTGGGTTGTTCATAATTTCTATTTCTTCCTGTTTCAGTCTTGGAAGATTGAACTTTTCTAAGCATCTGTCCATTTCTTCCAGGTTATCCATTTTATTGCCATATAGTTTGTAAAAGTCCCTTATAATCCTTTCTATCTCTGCATTGTCTGTAGTAGCCTCTTGTTTATCATTTCTGATTTTGTTGATTTGATTTTCAGTCTTTTTCTCTGGATGATTCTGGCTAAAGATTTGTCAATTTTGTTTATCTTTCAAAAAACCAGCTTTTAGTTTTATTAATCTTTACTATTTTTCCTTTCATTTCTTTCTCATTTATTTCTGCTTGGATCTTTATGATTTCTTTCCTGATGCTGATTTTTGGGATTTCTGTTCTTGTTTTCCAGTTGTTTCAGGTGTGGAGTTAGGCTATCTATTCGATGCTTTTCTTGTTTCTTGAGGTAGGACTGTATTGCTATAAACTTCTCTCTTAGAACTGCTTTTGCTGCATCCCATAGGTTTTGAGTTGTCATGTTTTCATCATCATTTGTTTTGAGAAATTTTTTGATTTCCCTTTTGATTTCTTCAGTAACCTGTTGGTTATATAGAAACATGTTGTTTAATCTCCAAGTGTTTTTGTTTTTTACAGTTATTTTTCTTGTAATTGATATCTAGTCTCATAGTATTGTGGTCAGAAAAGATGCTTTGTACAATTTCAATATTCATAAATTTACTGGTTTGATTTGTCACCCAAGATGTGGTCTATCCTGGAGAATGTACTGTACGCACTTGAGAAGAAAGTGTATTCTTCTGCATTTGGATGGAATGTCCTGAAGATATCAATGAGATCCATGTCATTTAATGTATCATTTAAGACTTGTGTTTCCTTATTAATTTTCTGTTTTGATGATCTGTGCATTGGTGTGAGTGGGGTGTTAAAGTCTCCTACTATTATTGTGTTACTGTCAATTTCTCCTTTTATGTCTGTTAATGTTTGTCTTATGTATTGAGGTGCTCCTAATGTGGGATGCATAGATATTTACAATTGTCATATCTTCCTCTTAGATTGATCCCTTGATCATTATGCAGTCTCCTTTCTTATCTCTTGTAATATTCTTTATTTTAAGATCTATTTTGTCTGATATAAGGATTGCTACTCCAGCTTTCTTTTGCTTTCCATTTGCATAGAATATATTTTTCCATCTTCTCACTTTCAATGTATATGTGTCTTTAGGCCTGAAGTGGATTTCTTGTAGACAGAATATATATGGGTCTTGTTTTTGTGTCCAGTTAGCCATCTGTGACTTTTGGTTGGAGTATTTAATCCATTTACATTTCAAGTAATTATTGATATATTTGTTCCTATTGCCATTTTCTTAATTGCTTGGGGTTTGATTTTGTATATCTGTTTCTTCTCTTGTATTTCTTGACTGTATAAGTCCATTTAACATTTGTTGTAAAGCTGGTTTGGTGGTACTGAATTCTCTTAATTTTTGCATGTCTGAAAAGCTTTTGATTTCTTCATCAATTTTGATTGAGATAGTTTCCGGGTACAGTAATCTTGGTTGCAGATTTTTCCCTTTAAATATATCCTGCCATTCCCTTCAGGCCTGCAGTTTCTGCTGAAAGATCAGCTATTAAGCCTATGGGGTTTCCCTTGTACATTACTTGTTGCTTCTCCCTTGCTGCTTTTAATATTCTTTCTTTGCATTTAGTCTTTGTTAGTTTGATTAGTATGTGTCTTGGCATGTTTCTCCTTGGGTTTATCCTGTATGGGACTCTGCATCTCTTGGACTTGATTGACTATTTCCTTTTCCATGTTGGGGAAATTTTCAGCTATATTTTCTTCAAAAAATTTGTCATGCCCTTTCTTTTTCTATTCTTCTTTGGGGACCCCTATAATTCAAATTCTGGTGCATTTTATGTTGTCCCAGAGGTCTCTGAGACTATCCTCAGTTCTTTTCATACTGTTTACTTTATTCTGTTGTTCTTCAGAAGTTATTTCCACCGTTTTATCTTCCAGCTCACTGATTTGTTCTTCTGCTTCAGATATTCTGCTATTGATTCTTTCTAGAGTATTTTTAATTTCAGTAATTGTGTTGTTTGTCCCTGTAGGTTTATTTTTTAATTCTTCTAGGTCTCTATTAACTGAGTCTTGCATCTTCTCCATTTTGTTTTCAAGGTTTTTTATCATCTTTACTATCATTATTCTGAATTCTTTTTCAGGTAGTTTGCCTATTTCCTCTTCATTTATTTGCATTGTGTTTCTAGTTTGTCCCTTCATTGGTGTAGTATTTCTCTACCTTTTCTTTCTTTTTTTAAACTTATTGTGTTTGAGGTCTCCTTTTTCCAGACTTCAAGGTTGTATTCTTTCTTCCTTTTGGTTTCTGTCCTCCTAAGTTTGATCCAGTGATTTGTGTAAGCTTCATATAAGGTGAGATTTGTGCTGAGTTTTTTTCCTCTGATGGGCAAGGCTGAGTGGGGTGGTAATCCTGTCTGCTGATGATTGGGTTTGTATTTTTGTTTTGTTTGCTGTTTGGATGAGGCATCCTGCACAGGGTTCTACTGGTGGTTGGGTGTTGGTGGGTCTTGTATTCAAGTAGTTTCCTTTGTGGAAGTTCTTGCTATTTGATACCCCCTAGGGTTAATTCTTTGGTAGTCTAGGATCTTAGATTCAGTGCTCCCACTGCAGAGGTTCAGGGCTTGATCTTGAGTTTTGCATGGGTCTATATATTCTTTACTACTGATCATGTATTCCTGTCCTCTCTCAGCTAGTGTTCTGCATACATTTCTGTGTCTGAAGGTGTATTCCTGATGTATTCATGGCGAGAGATGTAGTCCATGTCCACCTCCTCCTCCATGATTTTGTTTTTCCCCTTAGGCAATAATGGTATTTTGAAGTGCTATTTAAGTTTTATTTAGTAGAAAATAGACTAATGTTTAAACTCGATTTTTCCTAGTAAATATATGATAAATAATCTTTTAATTAGTGATTTATTTTTTCCTTTTCGGTTTTTATTAAAATATAATTGGCATACATTGTTATATTTGTTTCAGGGGTACAAGGAACACTTACTTGCCTTTCCACTCCTTCTCCTTGAGAGCAGTACCCAGAGCCAGCCTGAATCCTTTGCTGTAAATTCATGTTTGCATTTTGCCAGATGCTTCCAGATCATTGGCATGTTTTGCAGCAGCTATGTGTGACCTCTGTGGGACAGACAGATGCTCTTGTTATGCAGCCTTCTTAAGAATGCAATCTTTGTTTCCCCCTGATGGCATATGTTTGGCAGGGAGCTCTCTCTCCAAATCTAAACACAACATAATTTCAAAAGCCACAGCCTGAGGGCCCAATACCTATTACCTGAGGAATTAAATCCCAGCAAATCCAGAAATTCTAAATACAATGTATCATATTGATTTTTTTTAAAGCAAAAATCTTTACAGTTAACTTTGGGTTATTGATTGCCATTGAGTTCTGAGAGAAATATCTCTTCAGAAACTATGCAGTATTTATGGATGTTTCAATATATCTATTGATTCTAATTCTTAGTACATACTCTTCATATGGCCCAGTGAGAAGTGGTGAACAGAGGTTGGGAGGATGGAAGAGTTGAGGTAGAATCCTTTTTTTTTTTTTTTTTTTTAGTGAATCAAATATTTACCGTAAAGTCAGAAATGTGCCTGTAAAAATGTCCTTGTATAATTTTTTTTTCAGAGAATGTTTCTGTTTTCTTTATTTCATGTTCAAGGAACAGAAATAATCTTAAATAGTAAGACAAAAGCAAACCTTGGAAGTAAGTCCTGTTAGAAGTTTAGTCGAAGAAAAGATATTAAAAAGAAAAGGGACAAAAAACCACATCCTTTTGTAATTAAACAACTAATCAAATTAGAAGGAGGGGGAAAAGCAGGCAAGGTAGAAAGAATTAGAGGTTTAAATTTACACTTTTCAAGATCAGATTTCACAGGCAGGCTTCATAGTTGAAGGGATCTTTACTTAGTGTCCTGGTTGACAGAGTGTAAGCCTCAGTATGGAAAAGGATCCAGCACACAGCAGAGGACAGAGCATCCTCAAAGGTGTGCCCTGTGGTACCTCAGTAAAAATGAACTAGATTGACGTCTGTTCCCATCACTTCCTAGAGGTCTTTACTGGGTTTTTGTTTTATGAAACATTTAATCACTAGTTTCTTCAAATAAGTGTAATAGGATTACTAATGTTCTCTATAGTTGTTGTTAAATCTCTCAGTCTTATCCAACTCTTTGTGACCCCATGAACTGCAGCATACCAGGCTTCCCTATCCTTCACTATCTCCCAGAGCTTGCTCAAATTCATGTCCATTGAGTCAGATGCCATCCAACCTCTGTCTCCCCTTCTCATCCTGCCTTCAATCTTTCCCAGCATCAGGGTCTTATCTAATGAGTCGACTCTTTGAATCAAGGATTGGAGCTTCAGCATCAGTCCTTCCAATGAATATTCAGCACTGATTTCCTTTAGGATTGACTGATTTGATCTCCTTGCAGGCCAAGGAACTCTCAAGAGTCTTCTGTAACACCACAGTTCAAAAGCATAAATTCTTCAGTGCTCAGCCTTCTTTATGGTCCAACTCTCACATCCATACAAAGCCATAGCTTTGACTAGACAGACCTTTGTTGACAAAATAGTCTCTGCTTCCTAATATGCCATCTAGGTCCATCATAGCCTTACTTCCAAGGAGCAAACATTTTTTAATTTCATGACTACAGTAACCACCTGCAGTGATATTGGAGCCCAAGGAAATTAAGCTCCCCACAGAGCTGTTTGAAAACTGTACTCTTGCATTTCGTTGCTTTTGGGTTGGTTCCTGGAATCCATGCTCCTCATTTTCAAGTAAGAATGTGCTTACAGTGAATGTCAGAATTAAAAAAGAAAGCCTTTTGATCTTGGATCACTTAACATATCGATGCTGTGGACTTAGTAAAATCCAGACATTATGTTTCTCTCTACTCTGTCTGAGACATGACACCGCCTGCCATGTAATGAAGGTAGCGACTGAGGTTTTGATAACTGTGCTCTTTTTAGACAAATGGCTTCCAGGGAATTCCTGGAAAATGAAAGTTACAATGGTAACTCAGCTTCACTGGAAATGAATGACATGGGAATGTTCACATACTTTTTTTTTTAAACCTCATTTTAACTTGAGATTCTAATTTAATTGGTGAAATCCAAGGATAGGCACATTGGAGAATAGCTCTCCTAGATGTCTGCCCTCCAGCCACTTGGTGTCTGCTTCTCAGAACCTCCTTGTCCACCCCTAGAACTGCATTGACAAGCTACTCTCAGATGGAAGCTTCTGCTCACCATCTCCTCCTCAGAAGCATTTCTCATCCCCTCCTTCCTCCTCATTCATTTTCCGAGTCAAAGGCCCTCCTATTATAAACTCAGAGCAACCTCACCCTTAGAGCACTTAGCCTGGATGTTCCACACACAGCCCCAGCATCTACTGTCATCTCCAACATCATGTAAGTTCCATGTCTGCTTCTTTTCCTTAGTAGCATATTCCCACTGGGAACCCACTAAGCATCCCAAAGAAATATTTACCAAATAAATGCATTTACTTATAGTAAGCATAACACTAGCTTTGACACGTTAGAATGTTTTAAAACATCAAGCTTTTGATCGTTACATAAGTGATGACATATATTTTAAGGAGAAAGAGGAACTGTAATCAGATGTTCCACAAAGTTAATCTGAGGGTCAGTTTTTACTTTGACATATGAAATAAAGACTCTCACTTTCTCATAATCATGACAGGAAGTCAGGTCTCTGGCACTACGTCCCCTGCATAAAGCACAGCTGAGAGCTGCCTGGATTGACCTCCTGCGTTTCCGCAGTGCATCAAAATCACTGGTTTCCTCGTGCATCCCCCTGAAGAAAGACTGTACTCATGGCTCTATGGAGCTTCCTTCCGCTCCGGACCTCCTCCTTTTCCCCTCCTGCCCTCTCTCATTTCAAATGACCAGGCACACTCAGGAATTAATCCCTGGACCTGACTGCATCATTCCATGTTGCAACATTTGCTTTTGAAGTTCCAGTGTTACCACTTTCCTTTCCTTTTGGAGTCTATTGAGTGAGCTTCCTGCAGAAGGATGAGTCATCCCAGATGGATAATCCTTAGATCAGGCTGCTAATTCTCAATCCTATCCATTCAGTGCCTCCTTTTTCTAACAAATGTTATTGTCGACTGAAAAATATGTACAGCCTGTAAGTTGAGAGCTATGTTTTACTTGGCAGACATTCTGAGGACGTAAGCCTGGGACGCAGCCTCTCAGAGAGCTCTGGGTGACTGTCCTAAAGAGGTAAGGATATATAAAAGAAAAAAAAAAACATGTAGTTGAACATCAAAAGGTGACTGCTAATCAAAAAACAGACACTCAAGTTAATGGCCTCGGTGTTTTTCTGTGTACAGGAAGATGCAAGAGTCTGGGTTCACTGAAACATCCCTT
Source organism: Aepyceros melampus (assembly GCA_006408695.1). Classification (NCBI taxonomy): domain Eukaryota; kingdom Metazoa; phylum Chordata; class Mammalia; order Artiodactyla; family Bovidae; genus Aepyceros; species Aepyceros melampus. The sequence continues at coordinate 194,296 of SJXQ01008319.1, read as the reverse complement.
TGATGTGCATCTTAACCACTTAGGGCCAGTGTCCTGTTTTACTCCCTCCCATATCCTCTCAGGACTCACAGAGGAGGCGGCTGTAGTGGCTGAAGGCAGCAGCATCCTTTGTTTACTGAAATGACATCAACATCCTTTGTCCACATTTCCTTTACCATTCTGAGAAGAAATTAATAGACAAAAACCTAGCTACATTTATAACTTTAAAGCTCTGATGTCTATACTCGAAAGTAGAAACAACTCAGTAACCTGGTGCATTTAATTTCATCAATGCATGTAAATTATTGAACCAGAAAGTATGATGAAGGCAATCAAAATTTGTCCTTTTATTTATAAGCCCTTTGAATACAGCAGCAAAAGTTACCTTTATTACCACTAATAGGATTTTCCAAAATGGTGAACATTTGGTAGAGTTGAAGTAAGATTTTCCTTAGATGTGACTGGTAATTCCATTTCTGGAAAGCTGTGTATATTGTGCATGTTAAAATATAGTATTGGATATTTAATTAAATGTTTAAAATAATGTATACAGAAATAGTAAGTATATACTACAACAATGTTAGACAGCATATTCAAAAGCAGAGACATGACTTGCTGAAAATGGTCCATCTAGTCAACACTGTGGTTTTTCCAGTAGTCATGTACAGATGTAAGAGTAGGGCCATAAAGAAGGCTGAGCACTGATAAATTGATGCTTTTGAATTGTGGTGCTGCAGAAGACTCTTGAGAGTCCCTTGGAGAGTAAGGAGATCAAACTCAATTCAGTTCAGTTCAGTCGCTCAGCCGTGTCCAACTCTTTGCGACCCCATGAATCGCAGCACGCCAGGCCTGCCTGTCCATCACCAACCACTGGAGTTCACTCAGACTCATGTCCATTGAGTCCGTGATACCATCCAGCCATCTCATCCTCTGTCATCCCCTTCTCCTCCTGCCCCCAATCCCTCCCAGCATGTTCATGGGGTTCTCAAGGCAAGAATACTGAAGTGGCTTGCCATTCCCTTCTCCAGTGGACCAAATTCTGTCAGACCTCTCCACCATGACTAGCCCGTCTTGGGTTGCCCCACGGGCATGGCTTAGTTTCCTCGAGTTAGACAAAGCCTTACTATAATCCACAATAAGGATGTATACACATTTTAACTCTGCAAATCTAATAACAAGACTATTATAATGGCTAGTGCTTACATTGAATTTACTATGTATCAGATGCTTTTGTAAGCTAATAGTTATATTAATTCATTTTGTTGTTGTTCAGTCGCTCAGTCGTGTCCGACTCTTTGCGACCCCATGAATCGCAGCACGCCAGGGCTCCCTGTCCAACACCAACTCCCAGAGTTCACTCAGACTCACGTCCATTGAGTCCGTAATGCCATCCAGCCATCTCATCCTTGGTCATCCCCTTCTCCTCCTGCCCCCAATCCCTCCCAGCATCACAGTCTTTTCCAATGAGTCAACTCTTTGCATGAAGTGGCCAGAGTACTGGAGCTTCAATTTTAGCATCATTCCTTCCAAAGAAATCCCAGGGTTGATCTCCTTCAGAATGGACTGGTTGGATCTCCTTGCACTCCAAGGGACTCTCAAGAGTCTTCTCCAACATCACAGTTCAAAAGCATCAATTCTTCAGCGCTCAGCCTTCTTCACAGTCCAACTCTCACATCCATACATGACCGCAGGAAAAACCATAGCCTTGACTAGACTGACCTTAGTCAGCAAAGTAATGTCTCTGCTTTTGAATATATTATCTAGGTTGGTCATAACTTTTCTTTGACTCAGATGGTAAAGCGTCTGCCTGCAGTACAGGAGACCCAGGTTCGATCCCTGGGTTGGGAAGATCCCCTGGAAAAGGAAATGGCACCCCACTCCAGTACTCTTGCATGGAAAATTGCATGGACTGAGGAGCCTGGTGAGCTACAGTCCATGGGGTCGCAAAGAGTTGGACACAACTGAGCGAACACAAGTGAAGACCAGCAGACAGAAATACAGTTCTATTTGTATTATATAATTCCATTTATATGAAAATGATCAAAAGCAGTAAATCTACAAAGATAGAAGACTGATCAGTACCTGCTGGCAGCTTGGGGAGGAAGTGGGAGAAAGACTGTAAAAGGGTACATGGAAACATTGGGTGGTAGAAATATCTTTAAATTGGGCTGGCTGATGGCTCTACAACTCTTTAAGCTTACACTGACTTACACAGTTGTATGGATAGTTTTTATGGTATTCAGTTCAGTTCAGTTGCTCAGTCGTGTTTGACTCTTTGCAACCCCATGAACAACAGCATGCCAGGCCTCCCTGTCCATCACCAACTCCTGGAGTCCACCCAAACCTAGGTCCATTGAGTAGATGATGCCATCCAACCATCTCATCTTCTGTCATCCCCTTCTCCTTCGGCCCTCAATCTTTCCCAGCATTAGAGTCTTTTCAAATGAGTCAGCTCTTTGCATTAGGTGGCCATCAACATCAATCCTTCCAATGAACATCCAGGATTGATCTCCTTTAGGATGGACTGGTTGGATCTCAGTCCAAGGGACTCTCAAGAGTCTTCTCCAATATCACAGTTCAAAAGCATCAGTTCTTTGGCTCTCAGCTTTCTTTATAGTCCAATTCTCACATCCATACCTAAAAGATACTATTTTTTTTTAATGTACATATATAGAGATGTATTATTGGGCTTCTCAGGTAGCTCAGTGGTAAAGATTCCATCCACCAGTGCAGAAGAAGTGGGTTCAATCCCTGGGTTGGGAAGATCCCATGGAGTAGGGAATGGCAACCCATTCCAGTATTCTTACTTGGGAAATCCCATGGACAGAGGAGCCAAATGGGCAACAGTCTACGGAGTCTCAAAGAATTGGACATGACTTAGGGACTAAACAACAACACAGCAAGAAAGAGATAGATTAAGATTATTAAATACTGTATGTAACAGAGTTATTAAATATAAAGGTTTGAAATTTGGATTAATAGTGATTCACAGTGAAAAACCTGGAAGGTAAGCAAAGGGATATTAAGAACACTTCAGAGTTCAGTTTCTTTAATTTTACTGGGAAATAAAGACATAGTACCTTTTAAAGGAATCCATTAATATTTATACTATTAATATTATCTCAAATTAATCAAATCAAATAAATGTTTATGAACCCTGCCTAATTTAAAGATAAGCACATTCACAAAAAGAATTATTTCACAAATAATTCTATGCATTAAAGTATTAAAATTAGACTATTTTCTTACAAATACACATGATCATACTTGAAATAAATGCTTGTGTCTGATGCAAGTATTTTAATTTTTAAAGCTATATGTTATGTAGGAAAAGTTAAATAGATAGGGAGAGATTAACTTTGGTGGTATCAACAAGTAACATCTGTTGAGAACTTTAGTCATCAAAGTCATGTGACCAAGCAGTGTTAGGTAGTGGTTATAAACAATGCCCGTTCACTCTCTGAATAGTTATTTAGTATCTGATTGTACCAAATATAATAATAAGAAGCAAACATATAAGAAAAAAATGCCACAAATAGTGATAAGTGCTCTGCAGTGCTCTTAAACTAGAAAATGTGATAGTGACTGGGTGGCTGGTTTGACTGGTTGGAGATCTGGAGAGGTGACATTTAAGAGGAGAATTGAATGAGAAGACTACCCAGCTATGTGAAAATACAGGAAGAGCATTATAGGCAGATAGGGTAAAAATAAAGGCATGAGTGACAAAATAAAAGGCATGTATAGCAGGCATGAGAAAGAGAGGTAAGTAGGAACCAAGTCATACGGAGCTTTGTCAGGTATTATATCAGATATTCCCATTTTTGCAAAGTGAGATAAGACATTTCTCATTTTAATCAGTGAAATATGATATAATTTATATTGTAAGATAATTATTCTAGTTGTGTAGATAATTGATTTGAGAATGGTCAACAGTGAAAAGTGAATATTCTAATAGTCCAGATGAGAGATTATGATGGATTTGAATAACAAAAATCAATAGATATGGAGAGAAATGAAGTGATTCACAGTATATACTTAAGGAGTACAATAAGACTTTCTGAGAGACTAGAATTTTGTGGGCAGGAATCAACAGGAATGAGAAATGGTTCCTCAGTTTGGACTATTGGAGGATTAGGTTGTGAGGAGCTGGAAAATTAAGAATGCTTTTCTGGCCGTAGTTCAGAATCCTCGACACCTTAGTGGAGATGCCAGATAGTTGTTTGTCTCCTTTTCTTTATCCTACTTTGCAGAAAAGTACCAAGCCTTCAAATGCATGTATAACCCATAAATGTTGGTCTTCTCTCTCAACTGGGATGTATATTTTTCCATTTCTTATGAATGCTTGGCAGTATTAGGCACATAGTAGATACACAGATAAGTACTTGTGGATAGATGCTGAGAACTGAGTGACTGGGTAGATGTCTATATCAGTATATGTGTAGAAATGGACAATAAGCATCTAGTATTGAATAGTTCAGAGGGCAGTTTCAGTTACTCCTTATTATTCATATATATATATATATATATATATATATATATATATCCCAAAGGTGAGATCCAGAAGATTGTGTTAGAGGAAACAATTTAAAGAATAAAATTTGATGCAAATGTATATTTTTTTTAAAAAGTAAATAAAATATCTAAAGGGGAAAATGTCCAAAAAGGGAAAAAAGCCTAAATTTATCAGTGTTTAAAAACATTCTCACTCAGTTTCTTAACTCATTTTCTTCAAACATTCAAGAAATATTGCTTCTCTGTTGTGTTTAAGTGGTCAAATTACCCACACAGTTAATGTTTTTATGACTCATGGATCTTTTGAAAACTTTCAGACCAGATTCTCCTGGTCTGAAACATACACATCCCTAGTTAAACACCTCTCTTACCCTGATTCCACCCCATGAAATCAGAGGAAAGAAAAATAGTGATGTTGTTCTTTTGTTGAAGCTGATAGACTTGAACCAAGAGGACCTGAAAACTTCTTGAAATTAGAAATTTGGGTCTGCAAATGTAAACCCTCATTATCTCTGAATCAATTATGCTTTGTTTGTAAGACAAAGAAAATATGTCTAAGAATCAAAATATCAAACCTGTTTCAGATAGCTGGCTTAATCCTGCAGTAACAGACATGTCAGATATTATAATATTTAGCATATTTCCTCATGTGGAAAATGATTGGATTTCAGTTGTCATGCTTTAAGGGCATGAGCCATAATCTCATTATCATCTCCCTAAATCAGTCACTACATCCAGGATGTTAACTCCATCCTAATGATACCAGATGCAGTAATATATATGAGGTGAGAGAAAAGTTCCATGACTCATCATTGGGCTCGAAAACAATGATGCAAGCTAAAAATCAATTTAATCACTGGTAAATTCAGCATGGACAACATTGCACATGCCTGGTTTTACTAAATAAAGAATAATGTTGCATATTTATAGGGCCTGATGTCTCTGAAACACACAAAATAAATGTGAATAATCTAAAGAAAGTTAAAATAAATAAGCCAGCCCTATAGTATTTTAGAGCATTATGGAATTAGGAAATGTTCCTTATAACAACTTCAGGATGTAAGTAATAGGTGAACTTATAGTGTAACATTTCATAGGAAAGACTGAAATGTAAAACACATAAAATTCACTTATCTGCATTTAACTTATTTATCTTTTCTTTAATTCATATACATAGTCTAGTTCATATTCAATCATCGATTTAAAACTTACCATGTATTGATATGTGGAGAGGGGATAACAATCAGATTTTAGTTTATGTTGTCAAAGCATAACAGGTGAAATTCATTCGTTTCTTGGTCTTCACCTTTTATCTTATATATTCATCTGTGTGTGATATGTCAATCACTTACAACATAGAAGTGATCATTTTAGTTCTGGGGCTCAGTGTAGTAACTTGTCTTAGAAATTAATCATCCTGGGAACAAAACTCGAAAGGCACTAGTTTCACATCAAGATACACAATTAAGAACTTGAGTAGTTATTCTTACCTCTAATGAGACCCACTGTGTCATACATATAGCAAGAAAGCCTTCCTGTAAATAGTCCTTCATAATTTTCATCTCATTTGTCCTAACAGCATCTTTTTGAGGAAAGCTTGCTGTGCTAGATATAAAATAAACAGCATACTCTCAGGAGACTGCAGTCAGAAGTTTTGTTTGATAATAGAATTTGAAAAGAAACCAGATGACTGGTTCATAAATTAGTATCATTGAATGAAAGAATACATGAGTGAGTGGGTAATTTTTGAGTAATAGGGAAAAACTTTTTTTGAAGAAATGATGTCATAAAATTGCTCTCTTATGATCAAAATTCAGAATGATCTATTAAACACTCCTGGCTACACCCCAAGCAAATAGAAAAGGTCTTTCCTGGGAAGATGTAGCAGTTTTGCAGGATATTTTGCAGGATATTAAAGGAGGGAAAATGTATGAAATGCCAATATTTCCACAAATCTGTTCAACAGTAAATTTTATTATTTACCTTGAACTATTTAGAGGAAGTTGATAAAGTTCTTAACTTTAAATTTAAAGTATAAATTTGAAATAATCAAAGAGAAAGAATTCTTTAAAATGGAAATATTGGTCCTGATCCAAAGAGACACTAGCCTGACCTGGATGTGTGTGTTGCAGAAGTGAAAAAATTAAATTAAAAAACCCAGGCACAGAAAAACACAAAAACCTTTCCCTTAACTTCTCTTGGCTCTATTTTATCTATTCTTCACCAATGGCTAAAATCTAGACAGCTCTATATGAATATTTCAACATATATACATACACAAGTGAAAATTAGTATTTTAGTCAATGTATAGAAAAACGAATACAGTATTGTAAAGCAAAACAAACTAAAAAATAAAAATTAATTAAAAATAAAAATAATAATTTAAAAAAAAACATATTTTCTTTACCCTGGCTAAGTTAACACAAGTAATAAGTAAATGTTTTAGCAATTAATAGACAGGATTTGGAGCACACTAATTTCAAGACATTTTGCTAAGGTTCATCTTTACCATGAATACATGCTTCTAAATAGAGATCAGATGCTAATGTCGTCTTAGTTTCAAGCATACACACACCTTCATAACAAAAAAAAAAAGGAAATTAGTATTTTAGAACATTACATAAATTGGACATGATCAATAAATTACATATGTATCCAGTTGTTATTATAAGAGGCTACTAGAAGAGAAAAATTAAATGACAGCTGCTGTCAAGTTTCAGGTATCTAGAGTGGGACTCCCAGACAAGCAATAATCCATATACAGGCCAAGTTTGGCTGTGACAAACAGTATGTTGATTATCAGGAAGAATGTTAAAGAAGCATAGCTGCTTCTTTGCCTACTAGAAAGACATTGATACCCCAAAAAGAGTTAAGTGATAATGCAAAGAAGTGAATGTTTAATGGGGCAGAGAATAGCACAGACTCTAATATAGTAGGAATTAAAATAATATCTTACTGTGGGCTGGTGTGAATTCTGAATTATGATGTATTTGTGTAAGTAGAGGAAGAGAAAATGTGTTATTAACAGAAAATGAAAGAGAACTATGCTCATCATTGATTGCTATTACTCTCATATCTTCATCTTATTTCATTCATTTATTCAATGAACAAATCACATGCCAACCACAAATCTTTATGTGAATGTGCAGTGATGAACAAAAACAGCTATCGCATCTATCTTTTTACTGTGTCTCTGGAAGCTGAAGAGTGAGATCTGGGCAGTGATACCTGCTACACATGTACTTTAGGTACTGAACTAGATACATGCCATTTTATTCAATACAATCCTCACAAGAGTTCTATTTTAGATAGATAGATAGATAAATAGATTCATAATATATGTATATGTGTGTGCTAGTTGTTCAGTCATGTCTGACTCTTTGAGATCGCACGGGCTGTAGCCCCGCCAGGGTCCTCTGTCCATGGGATTCTCCAGGCAAGAATATTGGAGTAGGTTGCCATTCCCTTCTCCAGGGGATCTTCCTGACCCAGCGATCGAACCCACGTCTCCTGCGCTGCAGGCAGACTCCTTACCGTCTGAGCACACACACAGTTATTTAATTATCCCTGTTTCTGCATGAGTTATTGTAGTGGTTACAACCGAAAAGCAAGATACACAGGAATTTTGAGAAAGGGATCTAGAAGCAGGTAGACTCAGGATGTGAACTCTTGTTCTGCTATTTATTAGCTGTATGATCTTAGTCAAGGTCCTTAGTTCTCTGACTCTCTGTTGTTCAGTCACTAATGGTCCAGTGCTTTGTGACCCCCATGAACTGTAGCACCCCAGGCTCCTCCGTGCTCCACTGTCTCCAGGAGTTTGCTCAAATTCATGTCTTTTTAGTCAGTGATGCTATACAACCATCTCATTCTCTGCCATCCTCTTCCTCTCCTGCCCTCAATCTTATCCATCATCAGGGTCTTTTTCAATGAGTCAGCTCTTCCAGTTTGTGATCCATCCAGTCTGGCATTTCTCATGATGTACTCTGCATATATGTTAAATAAGCAGGATGACAACATTCAGCCTTGTCATACTCCTTTCCCAATTCTGAACCGATCAGACTCTCTGTTTCCCATCTGTCTATTGAAGAAAATAATAAAATTATTTCATGGTGTTAATGTGATATTTAAATGAACTTTTTTAAGCACAGTGCTTGAAATGTAATAATTATTAAGTGAATTTTAAAGTGCAGTAAGTCTAAAAGAATTTGGGTAAAGTATAAGGAAATGATAGTAAAAAAGAACAGACTATTAAATATGTAAAGTACATCAGATTTTTCCACCCTTAAGGATGGTTTTGTTTGGCCTACAAGATTCAGATTTAGGACAGTCTTTACTGTTTTTATACTTCTTGAGTTCTTTTTATGCCAAAAGACCCTTGGCAGCCAAGAGTGCCCCTTTATACCTCAGCTTCTCTAGATCAGATCAGGTATCGAAGATTCCAAAATTCTACCTAAGCATTGAAGGCCCTGTGACTTCAATTCAGTGTTTTGTTCTGAGGTCTGCATTAAGTACCTGAAGGACCAGAATATTTAACCAAGACAAAAGTAACAAAACATTTTAGAATGTGTTCTAAGAGGATAAGTAAAAATCTCCCTCCAATATAAACACAGGGAAGAAAGCCATCTAATAAGTAAGAAATCATAGACCTAGATTTCTCCAGGACAGTTTTAATTTATGCTGATTGTCCTGGAGTTTTCATTACTAACTTCCCCATTTACCCTCAAGTGTCACAATTTTGATGGTAAATCATATGATCACCTTGGAGTATCCTAAAACCCTCAGCCTAGAATTTTTTATGGTGTTGGTAATTTTCCCTCAGGTTAATTCTCATACTCCACACATCATAAAATATATGCCCTTTTAGTGAGAAATGCAGAAATAAAACTGCTTGAGTTTGATCATTTCAGTTATTCATCTGTAACCATATTCCAATGATCCACTTTTGGAAGCTGAAAGCCAGGCATTTTGTCTTTAGGTTCTTGTCTTCATTAAATTAATAATAATTTAAAAAAAAACCCCAAGCATACAGTTTACTTCCCTGATTTTTCCACAAAGTCACAAACTTTGTGTGCCTCATGTTTTCCAGCTGTATTGTAAAAGAATTAAGAATGTCTTTAATGCTGTTTGTCTTTAGGTCTTTAATGTGTAAAAAGAACACATCTTTAAAAAAATATAAACCTTTTTGCTTTGCTTTTCCAACCTTCCATCAGTACATACAAGTGCTTTCACTATATTAACTTGGATATTGGTAGGATTTTTTTCTATAGCACTTTGTAAGTACTTAGGTCTTCTCTGATAACTCAGTTAGTAAAGAATCCGCCTGGGTCAGAAAGATCCACTGGAGAAGGGATAGGCTCCAGGATTCTTGGGCTTCCTTTGTGGCTTAGCTGGTAAAGAATCCACCTGCAATGCAGGAGACCTGGCTTTGATCCCTGGGTTGGGAAGATGCCCTGGGAGAGTGAAAGGCTACCCACTCCAGTATTCTGGCCTGGAGAATTCCATGGACTACATTCCATGGGGTCACAAAGAGTCGGACATGACTGAGAAACTTTCCCTTTCATAAGTACTTACTCTTAATCAGCTGAACTTTGTCTAACTTTCTGTCCCAGACTACATAGGCAATTCAGTCAAGATTCTTCACTCACTGATAACAGTTAAGACCACTCTCACAAATTTGTGTTTTTACCAATAATAGATTAAGCATAAAATCAACTACTGAATTATGAATGCTTTGAGTTCAGAAGGGGACAGTATTATTTAATATGCTAATTTTCAGGTTAACATTTTTCTCGTTGCAGGCAAATAGTCCATTTTTCTTAGAATGATGAATGTCTGCTTATATTGTTGAGTATCCACATACCTTTGTTCATCTTCAAGGTCCAGAAAAAAATTTCCATGGGATAATTTGCCCAATAGACGTTTCCTTTCTTGGCTTTATGACTTACTCTCTTTCTGTCATCCAAACCCCATGTGGTATTTTAGTGAATGATATCGTAAGTCAAGTTTTCACAGCTGTGTTGACTCTGTTGAAAAAGAGAGATTGCCTAAAATTAAGGATTTTAGTCATCTGACAGCTATTGTATAGACGTTTAGTTTCCTTTTCTTGCCCCATTTTGATCATGGGAGGTGCTGAGCTTGCACAATGCTACACGAAACCCTTGCGCCACCACCTGTGCTGCCGCGGAGTAATTGAAAATTACTGTGGTAACTGATGCTGCCCTGCAGCAATAGCCCAGCATGGTGAGAATTTCTTTAGTAGAAAAATCTACTGCTTCCTGGAGCAAAAGTGACCAAGCTTCCTCAAACTGCAGCCATAGCCTCTACCCAAAGAATGGGCTGCAGAAGACCCTGATGTACAGAAGACTCCAGGTCTTACCCCAGTCTTTTTGCTGCTGCTAAGTCACTTCAGTTGCATCCGACTCTGTGTGACCCCACAGACAGCAGCCCACCAGGCTCCCCTGTCCCTGGGATTCTCCAGGCAAGAACACTGGAGTGGGTTGCCATTTCCTTCTCCAATGCATGAAAGTGAAAAGTGAAAGTGAAGTCGCTCAGTCGTGTCCAACCCTCAGCAACCCCATGGACTGCAGCCTTCCAGGCTCCTCCATCCATAGGATTGTCCAGGCAAGAGTACTGGAGTGGGGTGCCATTGCCTTCTCCGCCAGTCTTTTTAGTCTTATGTTATGTCTGTGAGGAAGCGGGGTTGTCACAGTAGTGTCTTTGAAGAGGCAGGACAGAAGTCACCATTCTTTGGCCCTGCATATTGTGCCTGGTCCACTCATTTTCTCTCTACTGCTGCTGCTGCTGCTAAGTCACTTCAGTCGTGTCCGACTCTGTGCAACCCCATAGATGGCAGCCCACCAGGCTCCCCCATCCCTGGGATTCTCCAGGCAAGAACACTGGAGTGGGTTGCCATTTCCTTCTCCAATACATGAAAGTGAAAAGTGAAAAAGAGGTCCGCTCAGTCGTGTCCGACTCTTGGCGACCCCATGGACTGCAGCCCACCAGGCTCCTCTGTCCACGGGATTTTCCAGGCCCGCTCATAAAAGGCAAATAGAGGTGTTGTGTCTCTGTATGGTTCTTTTTATTATTATTTCTTGGTTCAGGTCATAGTTGAGATCTGAGTTCACCTGGAACTGGCTTTGTAATGGACGAGACAAGGAGGGGGACAGAGGCAATCTCACCTGCAGGGCATATCCCTTTGGCTAATCAGCTGAGGCTGGTGACTTCCCTGGCACTCCAGTAAAGACTCTGCACTTTCACTGCAAGGGGCACAGGTTCAATCCCTGGTCAAGGAACTAAGATCCCACATGCCACGTGACATGGCATTTAAAAAAAACTGGCCTCACATGAGGAATTAATCAGCCCAGGCCATCTTCAGTCAAGTTGTGTCATCAACAAAGTATGAATAAGATCAGTTCCACGTGCTATTCTGAATAACAGTCAAGTGGGTGACCCATCACCTGTGCTGCCTTTGAGAAAATACTTTGAGAATAGATGAATATATTCTGGTTGGCAAATGTGGTCTGGATCCCAGTATAAAATACCTTGGAAACACTTCATACTCTTAGTCTGTATTCAGCTGAATTGTGGGTTAAGAAATTCATCAGAAAGAGAATGACCACAGATGGACATTGAAAAATAACCTTTCAAGCTCCATAAAATTCATTCTTGATTTGGAAAAAGGAGGTATTTAGACACTTAAATTTTTCAGAAAATATATAATTTTAAGGATTAGATAAGAGGATAAATAATGTAATCTACAATGAAATAGATGAATATACAAAAAAAAGTGACTCCTATACCTTTAGGATTTATCAATGAGTAGCAGTTAATTGAAAAAAATAATCAGCTTAGCTTCTTATCCATTAGGCTTTTCCTGAGTTGAAACTGAAAAAAACAATTTCTGTGGGGTTATTTGTTTGTTGTCCTTTTTGCCCTCTTTCCAATTTGCTACGGTCAGAACGTAGAAAACTGAACTCAAAGCCAGATTTCTTAATAGGATGGCATTTGGACAGCTATTTTACTTAGTGATCCTGTGCAGGTTAGTAACAAAGCTGAAATAAGCCCTCTCCTTTTGGGGGAAACAAAATGGTATTCTGTTGAATGCTAGAATTTTATCACTTTGAAAAAAAAAAAAAGCTGCTTGAGAGACCTAAGAGTATAAAAGCATTTGAAATCTCAGAAGGAGTTTAAATCAATGCATTGCTACAGTTACAGAGCAGATGAAAGAGCCTGCTGTCTCAATTGCCAGGAAACTACTTAGAAACTCTCACTTTGATTTCTTCACATAGTCTGTTACATTACTGCTAAATGCAATATATAGGGACATCACAACTTTGATGTCGTACAGCTCCAACAAATGGAAACTAATGTGATAGAACAACTAAGATTTGTGGTTTTATGTGGATATACAAATACATCCCTGTCTAGCTCCCGATGTACTGTGTGTCTCCAGGGGCTGTCTTTTCACCTATAGCTTTATAAAATTATAATTTTGGTGTTTTATTCATGAATTCCAGTAAGCAGTGCCATGTTTATGTAGCACCAAAACCTCATAGGGGGATATTGTTATTCTGAATTATTACTTCAATAGTACGTATTGTGCACCAGTTTCAAAAGTACACTATAATTTTATACATGTTTATCAGTACTGGTCAGAACCCAATTCAGTGAGGAATTACTTGATTCCATGCCTTCGGAAAATCTGGTGTTTTTAATCAGTGGTATGGACAGATGGAGTTGGAAACTGCATTTTCAGCCAACAACAATAGAGATCTGTTTTCCAGTTTCAGTAGTAAACCTGCAGTAGTCATCTAGTTATTAAGATCCTGATACAGATCCGTGGATTTCTGACATTATTCATTAAATAATAAATTTGAAATTATTTCTCAATGATGTGCTTCTTATGAAAATCACAAATATGAGCATATTTAACTTTGGAAGAATTACAATTAAGATTTTGGAATTTATGGGAATAAGATAAAAGCAGAGGTCTGAAGACCTGAATCTGACCATTGACTCTATTACCTATAATCTTTTGAGTTGGAACAGCATTCAATGTTTAGTTTCCATTTCTTCACTCAACTAAACATTTAATAGCCCCCTCTCTGTCTTGCTCTTAGAATTGGTACATGGACTAAGTGCTGGTATTAAAAGTCAGTGCCTTAGTTAGAAAACTTCAGACTGGGTGGGAAGACCAACAGTGCCTCCAATTGTGTGTTACCATGGACAGTTTAACCTTTCTGGACTCCTAACCTGTGACACAAAGAAATATCTAAATTCCCTTTTGTCTTTGAAAACAATAAAGCACTATGAAAATACTGCAGGTGTTTTACATTGCTTAAACAGATTAACCCTTTATCAAACTGAATTGGTTAAGGGAGACCATAGGATCACTTTTTTCCTTCTTTTTCTGGGAAATCTTTTAAGAATTCAATAGATAATCCTTCTTATTCACTGTTTCACTGATGGTTTGTTTAATGGAAATATTCTTAAACTTCCTCCAACCACATAAGACTTTCTTATTAGTAGATTTTGGTATGTGTTAAGCATTGCAGCATAATTTCCGTTTTTACTTAAATGTAATTACTCTCCAATACTCCTCTTACTAATGAATCTACAGAAACTTTGAGACTACTTTGGACTTAAATTATAACCGTATATTTTGCATTGTGGTGGCACACATTTCTGAGACCTGGAGTGTAGTTTGTTCATCTATGTGGTAAGAATGAAAAGGAGTCATTATATCATGGGTTTATCTGAATTGTGTCTAATACTTTAAGATCCCTGTTTTAAAAATCTTGTCACGTTTCAAAATATCATTTGAAAGTTGTGCTACTCTGCTACACTAAAACCCATGCCAGCCTCACATGTTCTACTTCTCTAGACCTCTTCTTTGCCAAATTAGTTGCCTGAGGTTAGTATTTTTAATCCAGTTTGAATTCTATTTGCTAGTTTTCTAGTATGTTGTCTTTTACATTTCAAGGACTTTGGCTTTTTCTTTACAGGCAAGTTTCCATTTTGACCTCCACCAAGCACTTTAACTTCTAGGTTACTTGATGAAAACTGTGGAGTTTAATACCAGTCTGTCTAAATAATATTACAATTTTCAGAGTAGTTCCACCTTCATGAGGTAATTTCATCCTCACAGTGATGAATAAGATATCATCATCTAGTGTTTTCAAATTGGAAGGTGGGAGAGGAGGACTCAAAGCCTAGTTTCAGTCACACAGCTACTGAAGGACTTAGCTGGGTCTCAGACATGTCTTTTGACAAGATCCAAGCTTTTTCTGAGATTATTGCTTAATGCAAATAAAAATAATATCCATGACCTTTTACTGCATTAGACCACAAAAATACAGATTTTAAAAATTATACTCTGCCTAATTCATGCTATGATGGTTTATACAGGTTATGAAATTTATTTTTTGGTGCCAGTCTAGCTTACAAAGTATTGGCTACTGGCTCAGAGATTAAAGCGTCTACCTGCAACGAGGGAGACCCGGGTTTGATCTCTGGGTCAGGAAGACCCGCTGAAGAAGGAAATGGCAACCCACTTCAGTATTCTTGCCTGGAGAATCCCATGAAGGGAGGAGCCTGGTAGGCTACCAGCCGTGGGGTGGCAAAGAGTCGGACACAACTGAGCGACCTCACTTTCACTAGTTTATGCACTTAAATATGTTACCTTTTACTCTCCTATGTGCATAGTATTTAATCTCCATTTTTAAGTGAAGAAAGTTGCACATACTTAGGCAGCTAAGATGTAGTTAAACCCAATTCTGCCAAACTTCTACAGGCATACACTTAACCCCTAGGCTATACTACTTGATGTGGCATAAAAACCACTTGATTAGATTTTAAGAAATAGTTCTTCAAGGTCAAGCTCTTTCCATTGTTAAAGCACAAATATTGATACTATCCTCTCACCTGCCTAATCTGTAACTTTGCATTGAGTATTGAGAATTTCTCTCGATGTATGTGAAGGAGATTTTAAAAATATAGACCACCGTAAATAGGTAATTTACTACTAATATAGTTAATCTCATTTAATGAAAAATAATGAGAAAGGAGTAGCACCCAGCAACCCTCTGTCACCTCCCAGGTATTTTTACAGTTGCTTTGCATAGACAGGCTCCAATTAAACGTGCCTGCACCTAAAGTGAAAATTCAGGGCACTGTGTCAGACCTCTGGAGGGGACTGTTTGGTGGCCATGGGAACTTTATGGCACACCTCAAATCATGCTGCACAGGGGGTCACCACATACTCAGCTTCTGCATACAGCTGGCCCTGCTGAGAATCAAGGGCCCCTATGTAGAACAGCTCACTGTAGGGAGATTCACGCTTATGGAAATAATTAATGGTGGCAATGATCCTTATAATGGCACCTGATGCCCTGCTGCGAAGAAAGATAAACCAGCCTTCACCATAAAGAACTTACAAATTATACTGAACAAACATGTTAACAGCTATTAAGAGTCCTAATCAGAGCTGTTAAACAAACAATTAAGAGATGTCATATAAAATACACCCATTTAGGAATAGCAGCTACATGTTTGGAGTTTTAAAAGGAACCATTTACCTTTGAGATAGAGATAAAGCCCTCAGTGCAGGTTAGGCAAGAACAAGACACCTTTCTGAGCAAATCCATTTTCTGAGCATCAAATCCCATGGACAAAGCCCTGTTCCCTATGGTGTGCTTGCATCCTAAGATTTATTTCCAGTCTCATTACTACTTCATCAGAAAACTACTCTTGTGTTTTCACATATAACATTATTGTAAGTAGAGCTTAAAGGGCCAAAATATTGCAGTCTAATAATAAAAAGCAGGAAATTATTTGTCTGGAAGAAATCTACTTTGCAGAAGGCAGTTCTAAGATAAGAAGAGATTCATCCCCATCAATGCTTGCTGCTAAATCACTTCAGTTGTGTGCAACTCTGTGCTACCCCTTAGACGGCAGCCCACCATGCTCCTCTGTCCCTGGAATATTCCAGGCAAGAACACCAGAGTCGGTTGCCATTTCCCTCTCCTACGCATGAAAGTGAAAAGTGAAAGTGAAGTTGCTCAGTCATGTCCGACTCTTAGCGACCCCAGGGACTGCAGCCTACCAAGCTCCTCCATCCATAGGATTTTCCAGGCAGCAGTACTGGAGTGGGGTGCCATTGCCTTCTCCAGTGCTTAAATCTTTCTTATTCTAAGTGTAGTCGGCAACCTTTGCACCACCTGGAAGCTTGTCACAAAGGCAGAAACTTGGAACTTGGAACTCACTCCAAACCTACAGAAACAGAATTTACAATTTAATAAGACCCTCTGATAATATGTATGTGTGTGTGTATGTATGTGTATATATATATATATATATATATCACATTTTTCAAAGAGATAGCAATCTAAAAGTTTCTATTACCAGACATTCTTTCAGAAAATTAATGTTTAATCTTATGGGAAAAAAAGTTAAATTATTTTAGGAAAGTATATTAATAGTGTGACAGTTGCTTTATGATGAAACATGTCCGAAGTGGTCCCCTCTGACCCAATGGTGGCGTCCAGGGTTTCCAGCATAGCACACCATCCCAGCCATGTTCAGTCACCAGCTGGTAGTCTGTCCTCCCTCTTCAAGTTCTATATTCTCTTCACATGCTCAATGCAGCTCCCAATTATGTAAGCATAGTAGAATAAAGAGCATACAAGAGGGTGGGAAAGGGAGGAGGCCTTTTTAGTCTCTAGCACCATATGATCTTCCATAGTTAAAATACACAAGTCACCCCGATCACTCTGGCACCACTTGACTGAGTCCACTCTATACAAATTGTGATTAAGGGAAGTAGTGGCTTCTGTATCTTCTCACCGAGAAAGTTAGGGAGGACTAAGGCTAAACTTGATTATTCATGCATTGCAACGTGGCTAGAGTTCTTTTTAGAGTCCTTTCAGCAGCAGGTTTTCACAACAATTGTGAACATCCTATAAATTACATGACATGATGTGATTTTCAAAATCTGATCTCTTATGTTCATATGGGTAAATGTTTTAAGACTATAGTAAAAGTGTACCCATTAGCATATACTACAAAAAAAAAAAAATAGAATCTCACAGTGAACAAAGAAGATTAAGTAAAGCATCAGTTGACTTTTACAGTTAAAAAAAAAGTCCCAGGGAGGAGATTATAATGATGTTTTTTTATCATTGTTCTGAAAAGAAAATAACTCTAAGAAAGTTATAGCAGGCCTAATTAATGCTTAAATTGTTCTTCCTGAGAAACAGGTTTTTTATATGATATAAATGGACTTCCTAGAAAATATTCTTGTCTGTATTTAGTTATTCAATGTTCTTTCCTACATTGTGGTAACATACTGCCCTTCACAATAGGAAATGAAAGGTTTTTATTTCTGCTTTTGGTTTTAGCTTGTTGTTTTTACTCATACTATACAAGTAAGAAGTAAATGAAACATGAAGACATTGACAATTTTCATCTACTAGTATCAGCTTTTCAAAACAATAGTTATATTTGGGTTGATGATAATTGACCATTTAAAAATATATGTGCATGGTTTTGGTTCATTGAAAAAATAATTTTTGTTATATGAAAAGAGTTTTTCTGCTGTGAATGTCTATACCTAAGTCACCTTAGCCTGCATGGTCATGAATTATGTAGCATAATACACTTTCTAACCATGTGGCCTGCCTGGGACAAGTCAGTTAATGTCTCTGCATCTCACTTGCCTCATCTGTAAAATAGGGCTAAAAATTAAACCTACCTCTTAGTGTTATTTTGAGTACTGCATGATATAATACATTAAAAAGTATTGAACAGAGTATGCGGCCCATAGTAAGAGCCACTTCATATTATATATTGCATTGTTTTATTCTTACCACATCATCATTCAACCAAGTTTGACAGAAATTTAATATAGAGAAGCCATTCTGTTTTATTCTGAAATATAAAATGGCCACATTCCCTTAAAACATAGCCATTTTCATCCTTATCAAAATAGTACACAAAAGTCTCCTACTTATACCACTAGCTCTGCTCTTTTTCTTACATGAGCCAAACTTCTCATCAGATCATTCCATCTTCACATCTTCAGTTCTCAGTCCTCATCCACTCCTCAATTCATCATAATATGCTTCTGCCCTGTTCCAGAAATTATCCACCATAAGTGCTAATGTCTTTTGATTGATAAATTTAATGATACTTTTCACTTCTGATATTATGGACCCTTCGTGCAGCATTTGACATCTTGGGCAATGCTGTCTTGTGTCTCTTCTGAGTCTCCTTCATTGCCTTCCTTAAGCCTTCATTTTAAATGCTTCTATTCCCAGAATCCCACATTTGGCCTTTTTATATATACATCATGAAATTTACTACTACTCTTTGCTGAGAACTGCTAGGTATACATTCTTCTTGCCCTTTCTCTGTTTCTATCTATTTCCCATTCCCTATTCTAGAGCCTCTCAGTGTGTTTTTGGTAAATTTTCTCAACCAGCCTAGCAACAGCTAAGTATCTGGTGGTGTGCTAGGCATGAGGATTGTAATAAAATATATTAATTAAACACCCGGAAGGCTTTAAGAGACCTTGAAATAGAATATGGTTTATCCTTCTATTTTCAGGTATTTCCTCATCTACATTCACACATGACATGAGTTTTCATTGTTGTTGTTATTCAGTCGCTAAATAGTATCCGATTCTTTGCAACTCCATGAACTGCAGCACGCCAGGCATCTCTGTCCATCGCTATCTCCCTGACTTTGCTCAAACTCATGTCCACTGAGTCTGTGATACCATCCAACCATCTCATCCTCATCACCCCCTTCTCCTCTTGGCCTAAATTTTTCATCATTGGGGTCTTTTCCAGTGATCAGCTCTTTGCATCAGGTGGCCAAAGTATTGGAGCTTCCTTATTGGCTGCTATCACCAGGCACTGTGATATATGCTAAGAATCTAACATCTGGAAAGACAGGCTAAAAATGAGTTTTTCTTTGCTTATTTTTGTTTGGATGGTTGTTTCTTTGGATGGATTTGAAGTATGAATGTGGAGAGCCATTGAATTCTAGGTGATAAATTTTCTGTTTAAGTGATGGTGGGCCATATGGATGAAGAGGTCCTACCAGCAATGAGTAAATGAGGAAATGTAATTGAGTTTCTGGAGTCTATGTGTAGTATAAAAATTGGAGAATTATCTTTGTAAGTAATCAATCTGGAAGTGTTTCTCTAAATCCACTAAATTCAAGCTCTAACTCAAATCCTAACAGACTCCCAAATATGTTGTTTTAGAAGGATCCTAATTTCTCAGACTCAGCCTTCCTTAACTCTAGAATTAAATCTCTATTTTCTAACAAATGGTCATGCAAAAAAAAAAATCTCTCCTGCATATGCGTTCATTAAACATGTCTCTATTAAGAGCAGAATAAGTGACAAACTCTATGCTAGTCACTGGGGATAATATGTTGTCCAAAATAAATATAGGTTCTTCCCTTCTTAAGCTTCAGTCTATCAGGGAAGGGAGCTGTCAATCAAATAATCTTGCAAAAGATAGAAGTCAAAACTGTGAGTTAAGGAGGCTTTAACCTATAGCTCCATATATGGAGCTCCTAGAGGTCTCCTTGAAGAAGTAATATTACCCATGAGACTGAAGTTGGGGGGTTAGTCAGCCATGGGTAAAAGGCAAAGGCCTTCCAGGCAGCAAGGTTTTACGAAGTCTCAAGGTAAAGAAAGAATGTGGCAAATCTGAGGAAAAGAGGAAAGACCTGGGTGATTGGAGCATAATGAATACAAAGAAGAACAACAATATGTGAGCTGAAGAGGTAGGCATTGGTACCTGAGGGCTGAGTTACCTGATGAAAGCACTCCAGCCCGGCATGACCACCTTCAAACAAGGTAATGACCAGCCCGAACATGTACCTCCAAGAAGTACATCTTAACAGAGAGAAAATGAGAGATTAAAATGTCCATTCTTATGTTGTGCTGAATTTAACTCCTTGGAAATTCTACCTATTGGACCTAATTTTTTACAGCCATACTGACTATACATGACATACAGTAAACTACACATATTTAAGGGTTTCTCTGGTGGCTTAAATGGTAAAGAATCTGCCTGCAATGCAGGATACCTGGGTTCAATCTCTGGATTGGAAAGATCTCCTGGATAAGGGAATGGAAACCAATCCACTATTCTTGCCTGGAGAATTCCATGGACAGAGGAGCCTGGAGGGCCACAGTCCATGGGGTTGCAAAGTCAGACACAACTGGGCAACTAACACTTTACACAATTTAAAGTGTACAGTCTGATGTTTTGAAATAAGTATATACCTGTGAAACTGTCCCCACATCAAGCTGATGAAAGTATCCATAGTCCCTGACAGTTTCCCTGTGCCTCTTGGCAGTTTTTCCTTCCCTAACACTCTGATCCCCTGCACGCAATGACTGACATGTCATGCTTAGACCAGTGCCTGGCATATAATGTAAATTGTGTTGACTGTCTGAAAAGTGAATCTGTTTGGAGAATTAGCTCTTGGTTTGACTGAAGCTGGTACTCCAATACTTTGGCCACCTGATGTGAAGAACTGACTCATTTGAAGAGACCTTAATGCTGGGAAAGGTTGAAGGCGGGAGGAGAAGGGGACAACAGAGGATGAGATGGCTGGATGGCATCATCAACTCAATGGACATGAGTTGGAGTAAACTCTGGGAGTTGGTGATGGACAGAGAGGCCTGGTGTGCTGCAGTCCATGGGGTTGCAAAGAGTCTGACAGGACTGAGCAACTGAACTGAACAAAACTGAACTGACATTCTGTTGGTTGCTCTACCTTTTCTAGGTATGCAGTGCTATTCAAAATCAGGATTTCACTGTCATCCAAGACTACTGCACTGGCCTCAAAGCCTTGCTTTATCTGAAAAGCATTAAGAACTACAGGACTGGGATGGGCAGAGTCCAGCCACGCGGAGTCACCAGAAAGGGAAGCCAGTTCCTCGTATTGCTGAACTTGCGGGAAAGGTATGTGGTCACCTCTCGTGGGCTGTCCTTGAGAACTCTGGCTTTTTCACTTTCCATTTCAAGTCTTGTTTGCCCTCCCACCATCCTACTAACAGGGGAAACACAGATGCCCCATTGGATATGATTGCATAGTAGAATCGTTCTGAAGGAGCCTTGATTACAACTATATGACAGGTCTCTGAGCTACATTTTTATGAACCTGTATAACACAAGGTCATATAAAGGAAAAAGATTGAAGTTTATAGTATAAAATGCCTCCAAATTCTTGCTTACTGTGGTGATGACTGGCATTCTTTCCAGTGGGAGGCTGGAGATTTCTTTATTCTTTAACCAGCTCTGGAAATTATAACATTACCTTTCTATTTTCAGACAATCAAATCACTGGAGCCCTGAATAATATGATGAAGTTTTTAAAATTAAAATCTAATCAGTATCTTTTGTAACTGCTTCTGCTATGTGTGTGGTTAAATCTGGGCTCAAAAGGTTATGTCCCAACTTTCTCTCTAACTGCTATTTTCAGAGAAATATACACTACATTTACATTTTGTATAATATAGTGATTTTAGCAAATCTTTTCTGAAACAACATTCAGTATTTTGCCTTTGTATTTCCTTTGTATTATTCTAAATAGACAACCATTGTCAGAAGACGTTTCTTGAGTCCTGAATGAGGGGAGGAAAAAATTATAATTCTTAGTCTTTTCAGCTTGTCACTACATCAATAATTAACTTTAAAAAAAAGAGAGGCAAGTATAAAAAGATTCTTTAAGGAAGCATTTAATAATTCAAATGAATCTTAACTTGAAACAGGTCACATGAAAAAGAATGGAAAACAAAAACCCTGGGTTCTGTGCTTTCGATGGCATGGTTAGGGACTCAGAAAGAATAAGAGAAACATCATATGATTTACATTTGACTAGTTTTAATTGGAATATCACTATTCTTCTCTGAACAGACAGCTGAAAATAAGAGCTTCCTATAGATTAATGTGTATGAATGACTGCAAGTCCAGTGATCAAAAATAAAAGGGGGGGGAATAAAATCTTGCTGGTTTCCAGGAAAATATCGTGATGAATGACTCCATGAATGGCAATCAAACAGAAAGGCTGGGTGACATTAATATTTATAATATTATAATTAGCAAGACTGTGCCTAAGCAGTATTATTAGTGTAACTAATCATATTATCATAAACTGAGTCTGAAAGTATTTAGACAGTGAGTGTTCATGCCTTTAACAATGACCATCAATATCCCAAGGTTCATAACTAAAAAAAATTTACAAATAACTTTACGCTCATGCAATGTAAATATATCAAGTTAATTGTTTCTGACATGATAGTTTTGATAGTTTATGACCATCTGTAAAAGCATTGTCTCAAATGTATGCAGTCATGATGAGAGCTGAAATGGAAGAGGCTGCATTGCACTGTATCATTTTGTCTCTAAAGGACTTCCACGCTCATTTCAAAACTTACATATTCAAATAAAAGACAGGTGATGATGGAGACACTTGTCAATAACATAAGTGGAAACTGATTTTCAGATAGTTTGAATCTAGGTTTAGATTTTATTTTGGTAAGCCCAGCCTTCATCAAAATTGTAAGTGTAATTTCCAGTATTATCATTTGTTAAAAAAAAAAAAATAGAAGATCTTGCCTATGTGATTGTATTACTAATTCATTTCTCAGCACTAAGTTGAGGAACAAGCAGATGGTCTGGTAAATAGATCTCTGCCCCAGAGTCTCCGGTGAGGGCTGACATGACTCAAACACTAGGTGACTATCTCCTTTAGGTTAATATCCTAATAGTGAATCAAAGCACTCTGGGTCCACAGTACAGGTGGCTTCCTAGATGTACTTTCCTGGTGTGTGTATATGTGTGTATCTTGGACAGTAATTCATATTATATTCTCATTAGCTAAAGAGTAGGATGCTGCTTCTTACCATGTTTTCTGCTATAGGGAAACAAGAGAAGATGCAGACACTTTTAAAAAGCCCTGCTAGAAGTAGCTGGCTTCTTTAGACAGGAAAAAAATTTGTTTGGAAAGTATAATTGTTACTCTACTTAATCTTTCACTCAGAGGTCAGGCTAGAATAAATTAGAGTAGAAATTTAGAAGAAACCAATTACAGTACAGTGTTTGAAGATGGAGGAAAATGAGACTTGAGCCATGGAAACAAGGATTTGGCCAAATTAGTCATGTTATCTTTCAAGTAATTAGTATATTTAATATATTCTCCCTAATGCATGCCTCATGTATTAATTGATTAAACTTCCCAAGCAATGTTTCTTCATGTGACTTTGGGAGAGCAAGAAGTCAGGCATTTATAGTTTGCTCTGGTCTTATGGTACAAGTTGTATAAATTTATGCCTGCAAGCATGAGAGTAGATTCCATAGGAAGGGCAGTCATAGCTCTGCTACACCACAGAGCTGTTGATCTCGAGCTCATGGTGCTTGAATACCATGTGGCATGTGTCTGACAGTGTAGATTCCCCAGCTCCACTTCTAGAGATACTGATTTAACTGGTCAAAAGTGCGTCCAGGAATCTGCATTTTAACATCCTGATTCTGATGGAAGAACACAAAGATCCATGTTGCCAAGAGGAATGAAGAGAATAGCAACTGAATACAGTCAGAGACTGAGAAGATAGTGATGGACACAACACAAGCTTCTTTTGTGGGAGAAAGCTGGTAAGAAATGATTTTGAGCTGGAAGAGAAATGACATAGAGAATAGGGAGAGGAAATCCAGAGAACCAGCACACTGGGTTCTGAATGGCCAGTGGTTGAACATGCCCATTGAGGAACCAGGGAGTTAGCTCAGCTGTTGGATCAGACACGTAAGCAGGAAGAATTATAAGGACAGAGACAGTTCTCAAAAGCATTACATCCAGAGTCCATGCAGACAGTCAGCAATGAGGATGTCTGTGAGGATTAAGGAAGTTGAGACTATACACAGTATCATCAAAAAAGGAGGGCTCTGTAGCCAAACTCTTTTATTTTATACTCAGTTACCTTAATTCCCTCTTTACCTGGCAAAAACCTGGCAGCTCAATAAAAGTGAAGTGTTTTGCTTACTGCATGTGGGACAGTGGTTACTGGCAGAGTTCAGAGTAAGCCTGTGGGGTTTCTATGAGGCCTCCTCACTTACTAGCTAAGCAGCTCTGGCGAGTTAATTAATCTCTCTAAATCTGTGTCTTAAACTATAAAATGAGGAAACCACAAGTCTGCATTCTCTCATTAACAATCCTGAAACCCAAAAAACTCTGTAACCAAATGTTTCACATAACTCATTTGGCAGCAAACCTGGCCTGAACTGATATGAGGCTATTTATAATCTTTATTTATTCCTCTTAGAGTGAACATTTGCATGTTTACTGCAGAGAGACTAATATGTTTGAGTCCAGGTTGCCACTCTGCATCTTGCTGGAGGTATTAGGTATAATGTAGTAAATGTACCATTTTTCTTTCCTAAAGTCCAAAAAAGTTTCTGAATTTTGAAATACGATTCGCCTTAAGTATTTTAGATAAAGTGTTATGAAGAATACTTAAATGAAAATGTAACTGCGATTATATCTTTATCCACAAATTCTTCTTTAGAGTTGGAGGCGAAGTATGTATTTTAGTGACATTAGAAAATAAAATGCTAATATTTGGCATTTTAAGGTGTGAAAATAAGAATTATGTTGCGATTATTTGCTTGAGAAACATGGGGAAAATTGCATGCTAAAAGAAAAAAACAAAATTTTACAATCAGAAAGCATGGAAGGAAATGACTGCACTTTTCTGTGCTTAGGATAAAAGCAGAATTCCTAAGCAAGAGCCCTTGAGAGAAAACAACACAGGACAACACAGCTGATTGCTTGGGGTCTGTGTGCATTTTCACCTGCTATTCTTTACATCTGGAGTCTTTCCAGTTCACTAAAGAGTAATTAAAGCATCCTCTTCTCTTTGAGTTATTCTCTGACCTCTCTGACCAGGGTTAATTTTTCCTTTTTTCTTCCATCTGAGTTGCAACCAGTATCACACAGCAGTTGAATTTTTGCATCTCTGATTCTTCTGCCAGACAGTCTTCCCCTTTGTATCCCAATTCCTGGGTACCCAATGATACTCAGTAAGGGCTTAATAAATGATGCTTGATTAAGTAAATGAATGAATAAATAAATGTTGTAAGAAAAGAGCTAAGTGGTAGAAACAGTCAATATTTACCATGCCATCATTTTCCCCATTACATCAAAAATGAAAAAAGAAAAATAGTAACTTTGAACTTAAAAGTGTTTTATGGTGTATGAGTCTAGTAAAATGAGAGGGAAAGAAGCCAGTGAAAAGAAGGAGGTATGCAAGTGAGCGACCTTGATTCTTTCTAGAATTGGCAACGTTTACCTAGAGTATAAGCTTCCTGAGGGTCTAGACCACACTGTGTGCCAGTGCCTTACCTAATGTTCATCATGTAGGAGCAACAGCATGGTAGCTGAATTGCTGAATGATATATTAATCACTTTAAAAAAAAAAATCTTAAACATGTTATCTATCTTAAATGTCACTTCCTCTGGGAAGTCATCTATGACTGTCTTCCTCTCCCTCTAGGAAAATTGAGTCGCTTCTTTGATAGCTCAGTTGATAAAGAATCTGCCTGCAATGGAAGAGACCCCTGTTCGATTCCTGGGTTGGGAAGATTCCCTGGAAAAGGGACAGGGTACCCACTCCAGTTTTCTTGGGCTTCCCTTGTGGCTCAGCTGGTAAAGAATCTGCCTGCAATGTGGGATGCCTGGGTTCAATCCTGGGTTGGAGAAGGGGAGGGCTACCCACTCCAGTATTCTGGCCTGGAGAATTCCATGGACTATATAGTCCATGGGGTCACAAAGAGACACAACTGAGCGGCTTTCACTTTCACTTTTCTCCTACAGCCCTTTGTTCATATAACCAGTATCGCAGTTATTAGATGATCCTCTAGTTATATTACTTCTTGTCCATCATTGAGCTCATTATGAGCTTCTTGAAAACAGAGATAATGTCTCATTATATTTGAATTTGCAAGCACCTCGCACAATGCTCCATGTTTATAGAATCAAGTTGCACAGACTATCTGTGGTGATAGTCTTTTTTTCTTTAGGAGAAAAAAAGAAAGCCAATTTATAATTAAAATTCCAGCCAGGCCCTTTCAAGAATAGCAAGCATTTTAGAAGAAAACAGTAAACGTGCCAAATTACTTTCAGTAGGTATTAAAATATGATGAAATACCTATCAGTGATATTAATAAGTGAACATAATGTGTACTCATTAAAAAGTTTCATTAGGATAAAATCAGAAACACTGTCTGGTGCTTGTATAGTGATTCATAATACAAGGTTTTATTTTGATGATAAAAAACAAAATTTGTGCATCTATATGACCAAGTGCATCATTTTCATGTTTTTAAAATCAAAAGGAATATGATTTTATAAAACTACTGCTATCTAGTTGTGGTGCTTTATATGTAGATGTCTATCTATATACTTGTCTCTGGTATGTTTTTCAATACAGGGAACAAAGAAGCATCCACAAGGAATATATAATGTCATAAGCATGACTGTCACAAAAGTCCTCATAATAACAGTGGTATCTCCTGTTTACTAAAAACTTTACAAGTCTTATGTCTTCATGCTATTTATTTTTTTGTGCTTTTCATTTTTCCAAATTGAAGTTTAATTTGCATAAAAATGGACAGATCTTAAATAAACCATTTGATGAGTTTTGGCCAACAATACACTAATAAATCCTCACATCTATCAAGATACACAACATTGCCAACACCTCTTGGATTTCCTTCTACGTTTTCCCAGTCTTAACTCTCTGTGTTTCCTACCACCAGAAGCGAACACTAATTTCCATCAACATAGGTTAGTTTGCTCATATTCTTTAGCATGATACAACTAGAATTCCATAATGTATGCTTTTTTTCTATGTGATTATTCTCACTCAATACAGTTTTGGGGGCTGTAAAGCAATTCACTTTTATTGGTAAATAATATTTTATTGTATAAATATACCATAATTTGAGTTTCATTCAAATTGACATTTGGGCTATGTTCACTTCTCCAATATTATAAATATATCTGAAATAGGCATTCAGGCATAAATGGTTTTGTGATTACAAATGTTTACTTCTCTTGAGTAAAATCCAGGTGTGTAATATCTGCATCATAAGGTAATGTGTATGCTTTATAAGAAACCTACAAACAGATTTCCAAAGTGATTGCAGCATTTTAGACTCCTACAACTGCAGATGGGTGTTTGGGTTTTCCCACATTCCAGCCAACATTTAGTATTCTCTTTCTTTTCCATTTTAGACATTTTAGTGTATGTACATGAGTACCATACTGTAATATTAATTTTCACTGCCCTGAAAATTCATGATGTTCACCATGTCTTTGTGTTCTTTTTACACATCCATATATCTTCTTCTCTGAAGAGTCTATTCAGTTCTTTCCCCTACTTAAAAATTGGGTTGATTTTTTAATTAAAATTTAGGAATTCTATATACATTCTAGATACAAGTCCTTAGAGGCAGAAGAAGCATTTGACAAAATCCAGCAACTACTCATCATAAAAACCTAAGCAATCTAGTGGAGGGAAACCCTCAGTCTGATAAAGCATGTATAAAAATTCTACAGTTCATACTATATGTAATTGAAAAAATCAACTTCCCCTAAGATCGAGAACTAGGGATAAATATCTACACTGACTGCTTATATCCAACATTATACTGGAGGTCCTAACCACTGCAATAAGGACACAAAAAGAAATAAAATGGTATCCAAATTAGAAACAAAGACTATGAAGACTGTCTTAATTTGCATGTAGTAATTAATATTGTGTACATAAAACTTGTAAAGCACTTGTAACAACACTATTGTTGTTCTTGTTCAGTCAATAAGTTGTATCCAACTCTTTGAGGTCCTATAGGCTGCAGAACACCAGGCTTTCCGATCCTGCACTATCTCCTGAAGTTTGCTCAAATTCATGTCTTGAATCAGTGATGCTATTTAATCATCTTATCCTGTACTGCTCCCTTCTCCTTTTTTTTTTTTTAATTTTCTTTTATTTTTTTTAATTAATTTTTATTTTTTAGTTTGTTTTGCTTTACAATACTGTATTCATTTTGCTATACATTGACATGAATCAGCCACGAGTGTACATGAACTCCCAATCCCGACCCCCATCTCCCCCCTCCCGCCCACACCTTCTCTCTGGATTATCCCCGTGCATCAGTCCCAAGCATCCTGCATCCTGCATCGAACCTAGACCAGCGATTCGTTTCACTTATGATATCATACATGTTACACTGCCACTCTGCCAACCCATCCCACCCTCTCCCTCTCCCACAGAGTCCAAAAGGCCGTTCTATACATCTGTGTCTCTTTTGCTGTCTTGTGTACAGGTTTATCATTACCATCTTTCTAAATTCCATATATATGTGTAAGTATACTGTATTGGTGTTTTTCTTTCTGGCTTACTTCACTCTGAATAATCGGCTCCAGCTTCATCCAGCTCATTAGAACTGATTCAAATGTATTCTTTTTAATGGCTGAGTAATACTCCATTGTGTATATGTACCACAGCTTTCTTATCCATTCATCTGCTGATGGACATCTAGGTTGCTTCCATGTCCTGACTATTATGAACAGTGCCGTGATGAACATTGGGGTACACGTGTCTCTTTCAATTCTGGTTTCCTTGGGTGTGTATGCCCAGCAGTGGGATCGCTGGATCATAAGGCAGTTCTATTTGTAATTTTTTAAGGAATCTCCACACTGTTCTCCATAGTGGCTGTACTAATTTGCATTCCCACCAAGACAGTATGGTACAAAGACAGAAATATAGATCAATGGAACAAAATAGAAAATCCCTTCTCCTTTTGATGTCAGTTTTTCCCAGCGTCAGAATCTTTTCCAAAGAATCAGCTCTTTGCAATAGGTAGCCAAAGTGTTGAAACTTCAGCATCAGTCCTTTCAATGAATATTTAGGGTAGATTTCCTTTAGATTGACTTATCGGAACTCCTCGCTGTCTAAGAGACTCTCTCAAGAGTCTTCTCCTGCGTCACATTCAAGAAAATTCTTCCTGATGTAGCCATCTTTATGGTTCATTTCTCACTTCCATACAGGATTACTGGAAAAAATATATCTTTGACTATATGGACCTTTGTTGGCCAAGTGATGTTTCTGCTGTTTAATATGCTGTCTAAGTTTGTCATTGCTTTTCTTTCCAAGGAGCAAGAGTCTTTTAATTTCATGGCTGCAGTCACTGTCCACAATGATTTTGGAGTCCAAGAAAATAAGATCTGTCACTGCTTCCACTTTTTCCCCTTCTGTTTGCCATAAAGTGATGAGACCAGATGCCAAGATCTTAGTTTTTTGCATGTTGAGTTTTAAGCCAGCTTTTTCACTCTCCTCTTTCACCTTGATCCAGAGGTTCTTTAGTTCCTCTTCACTTTCTGCCATTAGAATGATATCATCTGCATATCCAAGATTGTTGATATTTCTCCCAGCAAACTTGATTTCAGTTTGTGATTCATCCAGGCTATCATTTCGCATGATGTATTCTGCATAGAAATTAAATAAGCAGGGTGACAGTATATAGCCTTGACATACTTCTTTCCCAATTTTGATCCAGTTCTTTGTTCCATGTCTAGTTCCAACTGTTGCTTCTTGAAACCACATACACAGGTTTCTGAGGAGGCAGGTAAGGCAGTATTCCCATATCTTTAAGAATTTTCCACAGTTTGTTTTGATGCACATAGTCAAAGGCTTTAGCACAGTCAATGAAGAAGAAGTAGATGTTTGTCTGGAACTCTCTTGCTTTCCCTATGATCCAAGGAATCTTGGCAATTTGGTCTCTGGTTCCTCTGCCTTTTCCAAACCCAGCCTGTACATCTGGACGTTTCAGTTCACATACTGAAGTCTAGCTTGAAGGATTTTGAGCATAGCTTGCTAGCATGTGAAACGTATACAGGTGTATGGTAGCTTGAATATTTTTTGGCACTGCCCTTCTTTGGGATTGGAATAAAAAACTGACCTTTTCCAGTCCCATGGCCACTGCTGAGTTTTCCAAATTTGCTAACATATTGATGTGGCACTTTAACAGCATCATCGTGTAGGATTTTTAATAGCTTTCAGCTAGAATTCCATCACCTCCACTCGCTTTGTTCATGGTAATGCTTCTTAATACCCACTTGACTTCACACTCCAGTGTCTGGATCTAGGTAAGTGATCACACCATCATTGTTATCTGTGTCATTATAACCTTTTTTTGTATAGTTCTTCTGTGTGTGCTTGCCACTTCTTTATCCCTTCTGCTTCTGTTAAGTCCTTACTCTCTTTGTCATTTATCATGCCCATCCTTGCATGAAATATACCCTGATATCTTGTTTTTTTGAAGAGATCTCTAGTCTTTCCCATTCTATTGTTTTCTTCTATTTCTTTGCATTGTTCATTTAAGAATGACTTCTTATTTCTCCTTTCTATTCTCTGGAACTGAAAATCAATAAATGAACTTAGCAGTTTCACAAGATAAAGACAATATACAAAAGTCAGTGGTATTTTTATATATACAACTCCAAAATTAAATTTTAAAATGCCATTTACAATTGCATTCAAAATCTACAAAATACTTCAATTCAGTTCAGTTGCTTAGTCATGTCCGACTCTTTGCGACCCCATGAATCACAGCATGCCAGGCCTCCCTGTCCATCACCAACTCCCAGATTCACTCAGATTCATGTCCATCAAGTCAGTGATGCCATCCAGCCATCTCATCCTCTGTCGTCCCCTTCTCCTCCTGCCCCCAATCCCTCCCAGCATCAGAGTCTTTTCCAATGAGTCAACTCTATGCATGAGGTGGCTAAAGTACTGGAGTTTCAGCTTTAGCATCATTCCTTCCAAAGAAATCCCAGGGCTGATCTCCTTCAGAATGGACTGGTTGGATCTCCTTGCAGTCCAAGGGACTCTCAAGAGTCTTCTCCAACACCACAGATCAAAAGCATCAAGTCTTCAGCATTCAGCCTTCTTCACAGTCCAACTCTCACAGCCATACATGACCACAGGAAAAACCATAGCCTTGACTAGATGGACCTTAGTCGGCAAAGTAATACTCTGCTTTTGAATATGCTATCTAGGTTGGTCATAACTTTTCTTCCAAGGAGTAAGCGTCTTTTAATTTCATGGCTGCAGTCACCATCTGCAGTGATCTTGGAGCCCCAAAAATAAAGTCTGACACTGTTTCCATTGTTTCCCCATCTATTTGCCACGAAGTGATGGGACCAGATGCCATGATCTTCGTTTTCTGAATGTTGAGCTTTAAGCCAACTTTTTTACTCTCCTCTTTCACTTTCATCAAGAGGCTTTTTAGTTCCTCTTCCCTTTCTGCCGTAAGGATGGTGTCATCTGCATATCTGAGGTTATTGATATTTCTCCTGCCAATTATGATTCCAGCTCGTGTTTCTTCCAGTCCAGTGTTTCTCATGATGTACTTTGCATATAAGTTAAATAAGCAGGGTGACAATATACTTAGGAACAAATTAAAATTTGTGCAGTAAATACCCACTGAAAACTACAAATTACAAAACTATAAAGAATTGCTGAAAAAAATTAATGAAGAAATATCAATAGAGAGAGAAATATGCTAAGATGCAATTCTCTTCAAATTGATCTGTAGCTATACAACAATCCCAATCAAAATCCCAGAACATGTTTTTGTAGAAGTTGACAAACTGATTCTAAAATTTACATTGGATTTCAAAGGTCCAACAGTAGCCAAAAGAATCTTGAAAAAGAACATACTTAGAAGATTTGATCTATCTGCCTTCAAGATTTTCTATAAATCTGGAGTAGTCAAGCAAGTCTGTTTTAGTGTCAGGATAGACAAATAGATCAATGGAACAGATAGAAAATCTAGAAGTAAACCCACAAATATACACTCAATTGATTTTTGACAAGACACCAAAGCAATACAATGGAGAAAGGAAAGACTTTTTGATAAATGGAGCTGGAATTAATGGATAACAATATATAGATATAGATATATAGATATTTAATGAACCTTCATATTATCCTCACACAGGACACAAAAGTAACTTTAAATATATCACAGATATAAAAGTAAAAACAATACTAGTGATTTTTTTTAATGTAAGTAAATATCCTTTGGGATAAGAAAATTTTTTTATTTAAGATACAATAAAATAAACATACTAGAAAAAAAATTAATAATTGCACATCATCAAAATTAACTTCTGCTCAACAAAAGGCAAGTTAAGGAAATGAAAATTTAAATCACAGAATTGGAGAAACTATCCATAATACTTGTACCACACAAAGAACTTGTGGCCAGAATATATATATAATACTTTATTAAAGTAAACTGGAATTATTTGAAACAATTTAATCTTATCAACAAGTATATGGAAACTTAAAATGAAAAACCAGATTGCGAGTTCTTCACTTTTTGCCATAAGGGTGATGTCATCGGCATATCTGAGGTTATTGATATTTCTCCTGGCAATCTTCATTCCAGCTTGGGCTTCATCCAGTCCAGCGTTTCTCATGAGGTACTCTGCATATAGGTTAAATAAGCAGGGTGAAAATATACAGCTTTGACGTACTCATTTTCCTATTTGGAATCAGTCTGTTGTTCCATGTCCAGTTCTAACTATTGCCTCCTACCTGCATTCAGATTTTTCAAGAGGAAGGTCAAGTGGTCTGGTATTCCCATCTCTTGAAGAATTTTCCACAGTTTGTTGTGATCCACACAGTCAAAGGCTTTGGCATAGTCAAGAAAGCAGAAATAGATGTTTTCTGGAACTCTGTTGCTTTTTCAGTGATCCAGTGGGTGTTGACAATTTGATCTCTGGTTCCTCTGCCTTTTCTAAAACCAGCTTGAACATCAGGAAGTTCACGGTTCATGTATTGTTGAAGCCTGGCTTGGAGAATTTTGAGCATTACTAGGGTGAGATGAGTGCAATTGTGCAGTAGTTGGAGCATTCTTTGGCATTGCCTTTCTTTGGAACTGGAAGGAAACTGACCTTTTCCAGTCC
Source organism: Aepyceros melampus (assembly GCA_006408695.1). Classification (NCBI taxonomy): domain Eukaryota; kingdom Metazoa; phylum Chordata; class Mammalia; order Artiodactyla; family Bovidae; genus Aepyceros; species Aepyceros melampus. The sequence goes on along the minus strand of SJXQ01008319.1, from coordinate 160,744 downwards.
TGTGGCCACTGTTGAGTTTTCCAAATTTGCTGGCATATTGAATGCAGCACTTTCACAGCATCATCTTTCAGGATTTGAAATAGCTCAACTGGAATTCCATTACTCCACTAGCTTTGTTTGTAATGATGTTTCTCAAATACTTTGGCCACCTCTTGCAAAGAGTTGACTCATTGGAAAAGACCCTGATGCTGGAAGGGATTGGGGGCAGGAGAAGGGGACGACAGAGGATGAGATGGCTGGATGGCATCACTGACTCAATGGACATGAGTTTGAGTGAGCTCCAAGAATTGGTGATGGACAGGGAGGCCTGGTGTGCTGTTATTCATGGGGTCGCAAAGAGTCAGACATGACTGAGCGACTGAACTGAACTGAAGGCCCACTTCGCATTCTAGGATGTCTGGCTCTAGGTGAGTGATTACACCATCGTGATTATCTAGGTTATGAAGATCTTTTTTATACAGTTTTTCTGTGCATTCTTGCCACTTCTTTTTAATATCTTCTGCTTCTGTTAGGTCCATGCCATTTCTGTCCTTTACTGAGCCCATCTTTGCGTTAAATGTTCCCTTGCTATCGCTAATTTTCTTAAAGAGATCTCTAGTCTTTCTCATTCTGTTGTTTTCCTTTATTTCTTTGCACTGATCACTGAAGAAGGCTTTCTTATCTCTCTTTGCTATTCTTTGTAACTTTGCATTCAGATGGGTATGTCTTTCCTTTTCTCCTTTGCTTTTTGCTTCTCTTCTTTTCACAGCTATTTGTAAGGCCTCCTCAGACAGCCATTTTGCCTTTTTGCATTTCTTTTTCTTGGGGATGGTCTTGATCCCTCTCTTCTGTTTAATGTCACAAACCTCCATCCATAGTTCTTCAGGCACTCTATCAGATCTAATCCCTTAAATTTGTTTCTCATTTCCACTATATAATTGTAAGGAATTTGCTTTAGGTCATACCTGTTAGTCTAGTGGTTTCCCCTACTTTCTTCAATTTATGTCTGAATTTGGCAATAAGGAGTTCATGATCTGAGCCACAGTCAGCTCCTGTTCTTGTTTTTGCTGACTGTATAGAGCTTCTCCATCTTTGCCTACAAAGAATATAATCAATCTGATTTCAGTATTGACCATCTGGTTATGCCATGTGTAGAGTCTTCTCTTGTGTTGTTGGAAGAGGGTGTTTGCTATGACCAGTGCCTTTCTTGGCAAAAATGTTAGCCTTTGCCCTGCTTCATTCTGCACTCCAAGGCCAAATTTGCCTATTACTCCAGGTACTTCTTGACTTCCTACTTTTGCATTCCAGTCCCCTGTAATGAAAAGGATATCTTTTTGGGGTCTTGTAGAAGGTCTTGTAGGTCTTCATAGGACCATTGAGCTTCAGCTTCTTCAGCATTTGGATTACTGTGATATTGCATGGTTTGCCTTGGAAATGAACCAAGATCATCCTGTGATTTTTGAGACCGCATCCAGGTACTGCATTTCGGACTCTTTTGTTGACCATGATGGCTATTCCATTTCTTCTGAGGGAGTCCTGCCCACAGTAGTAGATATAATGGTCATTTGAGTTAAATTCACCCATTCCAGTCCATTTTAGTTCACTGATTCGTACAATGTCAACATTCACTCATGCCATCTCCTGTTTGACCACTTTCAATTTGCCTTGATTCATGGACCTATCATTCCAGGTTCCTATGCAATATTGCTCATTACATCATCGGACCTTGCTTCTATCACCAGTCCCATCCACAACTGGAAGTTGTTTTTGCTTTGGCTCCATCTCTTCATTCTTTCTGGAATTATTTCTCAACTGATCTCCAGTAGCATATTGGGAACCTACTGACCTGGGGTGTTCATCTTTCAGTGTCCTATCTTTGTGCCTTTTCATACTGTTCATGGGGTTCTCAAGGCAAGAATACTGAAGTAGTTTCCAGTTCCCTTCCCAGGGGGCCATGTTTTGTCAGAACTCTCCACCATGACCCGTCTGTCTCTTACGTCCCTACACGGCATGGCTCATAGTTTCATTGAGTTAGATAAGGCTGTGGTCCATGTGATTAAGATTGGTTACTTTTCTGTGATTGTGGTTTTCTGTCTGCCTTGGCTTCCCTGGTGGTGCAGAGGTTAAAGCGTCTGCCTGCAATGTGGGAGACCTGAGTTCAATCCCTGGTTGGGAAGATCCCCTGGAGAAGGAAATGGTAACCCACTCCAGTGTTCTTTCCTGGAGAATCCCATGGATGGAGGAGCTTGGTGGGCTATAGTCCATGGGTCCAAAGAGTCAGACAGGACTGAGGGACTTCACTTTCACTTTCACTTTCTGATGGAGAAGGATAAGAGGCTTATGGAAGCTTCCTGTTGGGAGAGACTTACTGAGGGGGAAACTGGGTCTTGTTCTGATGGGCGGGGCCATGCTTGGTGATAACATGTTTTTGCTAGTTTCTTGAATGATCACTTGCAGAGCTAACCAAGAAAAGAGAGTGCAAAGGAGATAAAGGTCATTTTCTTTCAAGTTCATCTTATGGCCTTGTATTTCTTGTCCATGTTTTCTTCTCTCATTTCAGCTTTGTCCCTGCAGTTATTTGTGTGCATGTATGGGAGGTGGAGAGTTACATTATATTGTTAGGGAAGTTTCAAATAGCATGTTACATTAGTTTCAGTTACTTGAGTGACTATGGAATTAGACAGCAGTATTATTGAGGTCACTTTCTATGACTGATTGTATGAGGCTAAATATTTTTTATTGTTTTAGTTCATTTCATAGGACATTGCAAAAAAAATTGGTTCCTAGAAATTAAGACTTTGCAAAATTAGTAAATCAGTCTACCTCATGGTTATTGTGGCAACTTGTTTACATCTCTAAATATCATCAGATGGTTTGAGTAGTATCTTAGGTAGAATGCTGAACTGCCAAGTACCCTTGAAGAGTAGGGCAAGCGCCTGTTATAAATGGTGATTATTCCTACTTAGAAGCGAAAACCATTGGGTAAGTGTTGATAGTCCTTGATAGCCTTGTAGTCCTGAGTGTCTCATCATCTCATGAATGTGTAAGGATCCCACAGTGAAGTCAGTGTGCTACTGTAGGAAAAGGAGCACAGTGTTTGGAGTCCAGCAGGTCTGATTTTAAATCCTGGTTCAGTGTTTTCCTGCTGGATGAACTGGGGCCAGCCACATGAATCCTTTCCTGAAATGAGTATTTAGATAATGATACTGATTTTGTATGTGCTTTGTGTTTTGTGAGAACTAGAAATCATATATGTGGTGTGTATAGCATATAGCAGACATTCGATGTGCAGCAATGGCAATTATTGTTATAAGTTATTCTAACATAGCTAGCTAGCTAGCTAGATAGGGGGTAATTTGGATATATGATATATTTGTATACAAAATATATGTATACTCTTAGGGTGAATATGAACATTTGAGGAATGCTGTATGAATTGATTCTCCTAGATTTTGCGTAAATTTTCCAGCTGATATTCATAGATTATTTTTATACATTCTCCTGGCCTTCTATTGATAGCATGCTTTTATTAGGTTCATTAGAACTGGTTAAAAGCTGGCAACTTTGTCCTTTGAAGCACTCCCTTTCATACCCATATAAAAAAGTTCCTGAACAAATCAGTGTTTGCTTTCCAGGTAAAATGGAAAGGAAAGTGAAGTGAACGAAAGTATTAGTTGATCATTCATGTATGATTCTTTGCGACCCTATGGACTGTAGCCCACCAGGCTCCCCTGTCCACGGGATTCTCCAGGCAAAAATACTGGAGTGGGTTTCCATTTCCTTCTCCAGGGGATATTCCCGACCCAGAAATTAAGCTCAGGTCTCCCGCTTTGCAGGCAGACTATTTACCATCTAAGCCATCAGGGAAGCCCAAAATGGAGATAAATTGGTTAATTGGGGGTTTGGGCAGTAAATTGGTTTGAATGGTTCATCATTGGTCCTAAAATAGGAAGGAGGGCCCACTTTTGCCCTCTATTTTGACAGAGTAACTGTCTAACTGTCAGAATGTGAAGTGAACCATTAGGAGAGGGCCTGGTAGAAGTTTCTCATTTTATGGGAAAAGATAGTATTGCAATGCTTATAACCAGAATGCTCTTCCCCTATAAACCTTCCCTTGTTTTCTCCCATCTCTGGGGTGGGTGGGCTCATTTCACAAAGGAATCTGATCTCTTTGTAGAAATTACCAGGAGCACTTTGTCGAGGAGTGCTAACCCAACTCAAAGCTAAGCCAGCAGAGGTATGTGATTGAATGGAAATGCCTACAGGAGCGCTGACACAGGACAAGATGTTTCAGGACATGGCTTTTCACTTCCCAGAATGTGGAGCTTGGTTTAGGAATTTGGGCAACCATGAGCTCTTGTGTTTGTAACCATTGCACCCACCTTCTTGTGGTCCACCATTGTAGGCCTGAAATAAAATACAAACCATATAACATTTTTACTGCTGCCAGAACTCCATCATGCTTTTAAAAAGTATGATTCCCTATTTTTTCTCACTCATTAAATTGATATCTAATTGCCAAGTACAAATGAAATTATTCTCTTTGTCACTTTCATGAAAGTAAGTGGTTAAGTATAATTCCTCATACTTCATCAAATATACTACTTTAATCAGAATGCATCTCATTAATATTAATTATATACTTAGAACTTGTGCAAAAGTGCTTTTCATCTTCAACACAAGTTACCCACATTAATTTTGATGGTACTTTTAAGCCAGGAAAAAAGATTAGGATTTCTCTTGTCTGGGTGGGGACTGAGGATTTATAAAGGAACCATTACTATCAGCATGTAAGATAAAATTTGAATTCAAGTACTATCCTTGAATGCATTCACTCTCCCCACTCCTAAGAACTCTACAAAATCAGTGAACATTGCAAACCAGTTAGCTTTGTTCCTAACTTTATGGAATATCCTGATTTTATGGAATAAAGCAAAATATCTCTCTGTAACTCTGAGCTGTGCCCCTGAGAGTCTCCCTGAGAAAAAAAAACAGGTATTTGTTCTATGTCTGTTTGAGCTCTTCTGTCCACTCGAATAAAGGGAGTATTAGATAAAAGATACATTTTTCTGATATTAAGGGAGTCAAAGGAGTCAGTTTGATAATGCAAAGAGCAAACAAAAATTCTAGTTATATTCAGCTTTATACCAAGTTGTCTTAATCTAAGATTTGAGAAAACAAATTAAATATCTGCTTTTTGAAATTCAAAAGAGGGATCTGATTTACCTCCTCCCAGAAAATCAAACAAGACACACCACAGTACTTTGCTTTTGTTTTTGTAGTTTATTTTTCATTTTGGTTTTATATTTTTTACCTGTGAAATTTTATGCATTGTGACTGCCATTGAATAGCAGTACTAAAACCCTGGAAGTTCAGGAAGGATAGGCGAAGATATTTTCAATCGTACTGAATAATTGGCAATCAATCTCTCAATTAACTAAATCCATTTAGATATCCATATGAAGTATCCCTTTTCCTCTTCTCTTTAGAAACCTGACAAGTTGTGTGGTTGCCCATGTTGATTGAATTAACCACTTCATTTCTAAATCTCCCGTCCATTTCATGCTGTAGAGACATTGGAAAGCAATCTTATTAGTGTCTGAAATCCATGCCCTGTATGTCTGTGCTTCATGGCCACCAGTGACCCCTAGAAATGTGTTTGAGAAGATGTGACCACAACCTGCTCAGAGAACATGACTCATGCTACGTTGAGAATCCTTTGATTCTTGGAGCCTTTGATTTACAGCTTCAGGCTCTGTCTGTGAAGTAGTCTCATAGACCTGGAAGCACCCTGAAGCCTCACTCCCAGCTCCTCACATCACGCTGGCCCATCTGCTGTGGATTATTCCTAGATAATCATGTCAAGACTGTGCCTCTTGAACTTCTGTTGCCTTTTCTCTTTAAACCACTTTTCTTGTCTTTCCTGCTTATCAGTTTTATCCTGTTTCATCTCTAGATCCTCTGCATGTGCCCACTCCATCTGAGCTGTACAGTGGCACCCATCATCTCAGGGCTATCAAGGTGGTTACCTTTTGGAGCCTAAATGTTACCCAGTGTTGCCAAGTATCTCTTTAGATTTCATGTAGGTCTCAAGTGAAGGTAATGAAAGTAAACATGTGGCACTTGTGGTAATCCAGGCCTCCTAAGAATTCTTCTAAGACCACTGTATACAGTCTTCACTGAGATATATAACAAACATGCAAGCTGATTTCTCCTCTGTTCATGTCTACAGAGTTTGTGATCCGCATTGGTGGTCTCACTAGCATCTCAGGGGTCTGTATGAGAAGTAAACCTCTTTGCTTCTTAGATGTTCTGTATGACCAGGTGACATGCTTTCATTGCTACAATGAGTGAGATGTGGCGTGTGATTCAGAGGGGAAGCGTTTCACAGAGGGTGCTCAGATCTCTAAATTACCTGTCCTTTGCCATAGCAAACTCTGAAGACTCAAGTTGAGAAAGTGCAGCATAAAATGGTTGGCCTAGATTGCTGAGTTGCTGCATTGAAGATATCCAGAGACACAACAGACTTTTTTTTTAAATGAGTGAGAAATCAGCTTTTATTATATTAAGTCACTGACATTTCGAGTTTATTATTACCAGCCAGTGAGGATTAATACAGAATTGCAAATAACCTGTAGCTGTTGCCAGAGGCTTGATAGCTCTGTAGCCTTTTGAAAAATTATAAAATGGAAGAGCTTTTCTTTAGTGACCTTCCCTTTTCTTTCTGCACCTCTTTCCACATGCTGGCAGCTGGTACCATAATGCAATTTACCACTACATCACCCTACCCTGGATCTGATCTCTTAGTAAAATGCCCAAAGATACTAGATAGACATTTATTCCAAACCACACAGCAATGATAATTATTCCTGCCCTATACCTGATTATAAATAAATTATGAAGAAGAGATCCAACCACTGGCCTAATCCAACTGAGGAAATTGAGTAGAATGTGTGCCTTTCACAGAGCTTCTTTTTTGTTAGTAGAAAGGCCTTGGGCAACTTATGTACTTTGTCTTAGCCACCATTTCCTCATTGAAAAACTTGGGATAACAGTAGGCATTCCATAGGATTATTGAGAAAAACAAACAATATTTTCTGAATTTTTTTCTTCCTTTCAGAGTTGAGATTCCAGAAAACATTGCCTCTACTCACTCTCTCATTCTTTACTTGCTTTTCGGTCTCCGATGCATTTAAATTAGATTTCTGTCTATCCCTACCCCCTCAGATCGCTAAAACTACTCTTGGGAGGGTTGCATGATACAGTGATCACCAAATCAGTCATTTCCTAGTCTTATCTTCACTACATCTTGTCACATTCCATAGTCAACCACTTCTTCCTATTTGAAATATCTTCTTTGATTTTTGAACACGCTTTTCTACTTGTTTCTCCCTTCCCTTTTATCAAGCAGACAATTGTTAGCCCCTACTGTGTGCCAAGCATTATAACGTTGTCTTCCTTAAAAGGTTCACAGACTAGTATGGAAATCAGGCAATTAAAGAGTTATTTATATAATATGGTATGATGATGATGACAGTGATATAGAGATACACACAGGATAGCAGAGGTATTGAGGAGTTTGAGGGTATTTCCCAAAGTAATCTCAAATGAAGATCTAGTAAATATCGGAAGAATACCCCAGGCTAAGGCAGAAAGTCAGCAGAGGCTTGGAGGCAAATAACATATCTATGTGTGAAGAGAACCTTCCTGGACTTAATCTTTCAAGACACCTCTCCTTTTTCTGGCTCTTAAATACGAACATTTGCCTATCCATGGCTCTCCTTGCTGCTATCATCCAAATTTGTTCTCCCATCAGAGACCCCCACTCTGGACCCCACACACCCGTCTTGCCAGCTTAGTGGTGGACTTTGCCACCCAGTGGTCCAGTTCAGTGCTCTTCCTGCAACCTAGGAATGAAATAACAGTAGTGATTATTTTTGACAATTATATAAGCACTTTATAATTTACAAAGCACTTTGGCATACATTATCTCACCAGCTGCTTCCTTAATGTAATAGCAGCAGTGGGCAAAAAACCGTGTCACTGCCAACAGTGCTTTTCTGACCTTGGTATCCCAGCCACACCTACTGAACACATGAGAGCAGCTGGATGGGAGCTGATTAGAGGCTGGAAGCTGACCTTGTTTGGGGACCAGGGGAATGTGACAGCAGCAGTTGCCACCTCCACCTTCTCCATCTCCAGAGGGGCTATAGAGCAAGCCAGAGGTTTCATAGCAAAATCTAGGAGGCTGCACAGAGAGCAAGGCTTCTCACGGGTTGGCTCAGTGCAGACTGAGGGTGCAGGCATCAGCTTGTGGGAGGTTAAGCACTTATCCACTCTCCTCCTACATTTCAGATTTCTCATTTCTTACATGCATTAACTATCATTTTGAAAGTTTCAGTGGGTTAATTAAATTCTTCCAGTGTTGATGCTAAGAAAGCTGAAACATTTTCAACTGAGATTGACACTACTCAAGACATAGGCTTCACTGGTGTTTGTTCAGTAACACTCCAATATGTCACAGGATTGCTGAGAGAACATCTGAGAGCTATAATGAGCTAAAAGTCAAGTACAGGGGAAAATATGTTCCAGACTGCTGCAGATGTTCTCAAATCAAATCATATTTCTGTGAAATGCCATATAGAATATTCAGCAGTTGAAGGATGCAACATGAAAGGACAGTTCAATTGATTTGCACTGTATTCACAAATTTTATTTAGCCTAAATTGTATGAAATGTGATGAGTTTTTTTTTTTTCTACTTTGAATCAATTAATAAGAGATACACTTGATTCTAATGAGCTTCAAGGATAATTTCCCTGGGCTAAAGAGGAATGCATTAGCTGGTTAAGTAGAAGTCAAGGCCTAAGAAAGAAGCAATTGAATAAAAGAAACAAGGTAGAGAGCTCAATAACAGATATTCTATAGCCCCACACCATTGCCTTTATTTTTTCATTAGTCTTTTGACCTCACAATTGAGCAGACCTCTGTTTAATTTAATTAGGGGCTTCCACTGTAGCTCAGATGGTAGAGAATCTGCCTGCAATGCAGGAGACCTGGGTTTAATTCCTGGGTTGGGAAGATCCCCTGGAGAAGGAAATGGCACATCAATATTCTCGCCTTGAGAATCCCTTGGACAGAAGGGCTTGGCCCTTGTGTCCCACGGGGTCACAAGAGTTGGACATGACTTAGCGACTAAACCACCTGTTTAATTAGTTCACCAAAATTATGAAAAGCCTATCTGTGATGCTATGTTGATGGTGGTTCATTCTGCCCCTCCTGGGGAACTCAAAGGAAGCTTAGCAGGAATGAGTTAAGGAAAGTTTTGGTAGGTGTATCTTTTATCATCACAAACTTCTGTTCCATCACACAAGTTCCTTGTAGTTCACATCACTGTAGTTTAGGTAGACTGGTGATTAGGAATGATATTCTTCTAAGTAAAGGACAGCACTAGGTAAAAACAGGTAAACCTAGGTAAGAAAAAAGAGAAAAATGTTTAGGTGACTTTGGAAATTGCAGCAAAATACTATAATGAGATACCACTTCACACCCTCTTCACACCCACTGCAATGGCTAAAATTAAAAAGACTGATAACATCAAGTGTTGGCAAGAATATGGAACAACTAGACCAGTGGATATATAAAATGCTATAACCACTTTGTAAAACTCTTTGGCACTTTCTTATGTTGTTGTTGTTTAGTCACTAAGCCATATCCAACTCTGTGACCTCATGGATTGCAACACGCCAAGCTTCCCTGTCATTCACTATCTCCCGGAGTTTGCTCAAACTGGTGTGCATTGAGTCAGTGAAAATGGAAGTCGCTCAGTCGTGTCCAACTCTTTGTGAACCCATGGACTATATAAATAAATAAATAAATAAAGTCACTCAGTCGTGTCCGACTCTTTGTGACCCCATGGACTGCAGCCCACCAGGCTCCTCAGTCCATGAGATTCGCCAAGCAAGAATACTGGAGTGGGTTGCCATTTCCTTCTCCAGAGGATCTTCCCGACCCAGGGATCGAACCCGGGTCTCCCACATTGGAGGCAGATGCTCAGGCCAGAATGCTGGAGTGGGTAGCCTGTCCCTTCTCCAGGGGATCTTCCTGATCCAGGAGTCAAACTGGGGTCTGCTGCATTGCAGATGGATTCTTTACCAAATGAGCTATCAGGGAAGCCAATAAGTCAGTGATGCTATCCAATTATCTCATCCTCTGCCACACCCTTCTCCTCCTGCCCTCACTCTTTCCCAATATCAGGGGCTTTTCCAATGAGTTGGCTCTTCGCATCAGGTGGTTTCCAAGGCAAACCATTGAGCATCACAGTAATCCTCTATGCCCCAACCATAATGCTGAAGAAGCTAAAGTTTACTGGTTCTATGAAGACTTACAAGACCTTCTAGAACTAACACCAAAAAAAAGATGTCTTTTTCATCATGTGTGTGTGAAGTCGCTCAGTCGTGTCCGACTCTTTGCAACCTCGTGGACTGTAACCTACTAGGCTTCTCCGTCCATGGGATTCTCCAGGCAAGAATACTGGAGTGGATTGCCATTTCCTTCTCCAGAGGATCTTCCCGACCCAGGGATCGAACCCAGGTCTCCCGCACTGGAGGCAGACGCTTTAACCTCTGAGCCACTAGGGAAGCCTCTTTTTCATCATAGGAGATTGGAATGCAAAAGTAGGATGTCAAGAGATACTGGGAGTAACAGCAAGTTTGGCCTTGGAGTAAAAAATGAAATAGGGCAAAGGCTAACAGAGTTTTTGTCAAGAGAACACATTGATCATAGCAAATAGCCTCTTCCAGCAGCACAAGAGACAACTCTATATGTGGACATCACCAAATGGTCAATAATGAAATCAAATTGATTATATTCTTGGCAGCTGAAGATGGAAAAGCTCTATACAAGAGCTTCTCAGCAAAAACAAGACCTGAAGTAGACTGTGGCTCAGATCTTGAGCTCTTTATTGCAAAATTCAGGCTTATATTGAAGAATATGGAAAAACAGTAGGCCTTTCAGGTACAACCTAAATACAGTGGAGGTGACAAATAGATTTGAAGGATTAGATCTGGTAGACAGACTGCCCGAAGAACTATAGATGGAGGTTTGTAATATTTTACAGGAGGAAGTGCCCAAAACCATCCCAAAGAAAAAAGAATGCAAGAGGGCAAAGTGGTTGTCTGAGCAGGCTTTACAAAAATCTGAGAAGAGAAGAAAAAGGCAAGGGAGAAAGGGAAAGATACACCACCCAACTGAATGCAGAGTTCCAGAGAATAGTAAGGAGAGATAAAAAAATGTCTTAAGTGAACAATGCAAAGAAATAGAGGAAAATGATAGAATGGGAAAGACTAGAGATCTCTTCAGAAAATGGAGATATTAAGGGAACATTTCATGTGAGGATGAATGCTTTCTTGTAAGACCAAACTATTCTCCTGGGTATTTTCCCAAGAAAAATGAAAGCATATGTCCTTAAGTTTGAGATAGATAAATTTCAAAAACATTATGTTAAGAGAAAGAAGCCAGACACAAAAGCATACTTAGAAAATAATTCCATTTACGTGAAATTTAAGTATGGGAAAAATAAGTCTATGTTATTAGAAATTGATACCAAAACCTCGGCCACTGAGCGCCAATGCTGAATCAAATCTCAGTGGTTTGGGTGAAGCAGCAAAGAATAGCTTTATTGCTTTGTGAGGCAAAGTTGGGGCACTGCAGGCTGGTGCTCCGAAACTGTGTGTCCCAACTGGTGGGGATATGGTGAGGAATTTGATAGCAGTGGTTCAAGAGTGAGGCTGCTGATAAGGATCAGGGATGTTCAGGGCCTACATTCCTTTAATCTGGCCTCAGGCAATCTCCTGATGGGCTTCTGTGGTTCTTGAGGTTACCAAACTGTGACCAACCTTCTCTTGAGAATGAAGAATGCTTCACCAAGTAGCTAACATCTTCAGTTTGTTGGGGGGTTTATTTATGCAGAAGAGCTCAAAAATATTGTTAGGTGTATCCCTTGAGGCAGAACCAGGATCCTGTCCCAAGGCTGCACTACTGTTTCTTGACTGCTCTTCCACTGTCTCTGCATCCTGATTAGCAACAGTTTGAACCTGCTGTTTGGAACTCAGAGAAGGTCATGGAAGCTAAGCCTATTCCCTACAAACAAGAAATGGGGACATAGAAAGGCTTCCATTCCCAGAAACCCCATAGGGTCCTGCTCGGTCTCAAAATCACAACAGTGATAAGTAGAAATTTACTGGAGTAAAGCATAAGGGAATTTTCTGGAGTGATAAAAAATGTCCTATACCTTGATTAGGGTTATAGTTTCATAGATATATTTATTTATTCAAATTCCTCCAACTGTATACTGTTCCTGTGTATTTTTCTGTGTGTTAATATACATAATACATTAAATTACTTTTAAAAAAGTAAACAACTGGCCCTGAAAGAAACTAGAGAAGAAACATTCAGTAATATTTCTAGGGACAAAGCAAGATATATCTATCATACAAGAAATACTAAAGACATTTTTTGTGTCCAAATTCCTTTTAATCAGATAGCCTTTGGGAACTAAAAACCTTATGAATTTAACCATTGGAAAATAATAACTGGTACCTAGATAACAACCTTGGCTGGAAACTAGCTTAAAGAAAATGGATGGCTGGGGGCATAAACAAATGTATTTCCCTCTGCCAACTCCCCTGCAGCAGCTGGGCGTGGAAATGGAATACTTCAGGCCTTGCATATCAGGGAGGCTGGCTAGGTCTTAGAAATCATGAAGGGGAACAGCTGGCTCCTTGAGGAGTGACACAGGTAAGGAATGTGGCATCACAATGCAAATGAGAAGCTGTTTTGTAAAGATGGAAAATTTGATTAGGTCCTTTGGTAGGCCTTCAACTTGCTTTGCTTTGTAGGATCAGCCAGAGCCTGTAGCCTCTGTTAGTAAAAGCTGGCCTTGCCCGAGGCCACAGCTCCCAGAACAGAACCTTAAATCGATTGTACATAGACTCTTACATGCAGGGCTGGGCTCTTTTGCCCTAATGTCTTACCCACCTTTATACAAACAAATCCAGTGGGACATCTGTCTGGAAATTTCAGCCAAATGCCTTTCTAATGCTTTAATATACGCATTGACATTTTGTCTTGTAATAGCACTGTTAATAATGGGCAATAAAATTATATATAACATTCACTAAAATAAAGACAAAACTCTTGAGTTTGAATTTCCATTCATACAGGTACATTTTCTGCATTTTGTGGGGCGTTACTATGGCAAAGTAAAAACGATTCAAAGCTATATTTTGGTGCAGGTAGTTTTTTTTTCTTTCAAGTTCTGCTTTTGTGCTTCTTGTCATCTAAGTCTCATCTCCTGAAAACATATGGCTGGAAACAAATATCACATATCTTTTCTGAACTCATAACTTTGTTGTCAGGTTTCATTTTGAGTATTAACTGGAATTTATTTTATGTCTCTCTGCCTAGCTCAGAAGCTTTGAGTCTGACTTTTAATCATTTAAATATATATCTGTTCATTCAACAAATGTTGAATATCTGTTACATACCAGGCATTGTGGTGGATAATTGAGGTTGAGTGATAAACAAGATGAACACTTTATCATCAAGGGATGGTCAATTGCAAAAAAATGACAATAGTAATAAACTCATTAATTGCTTTACACAACTATATACACGCATGCATATATATGCATTTACTTATACACACACACACATATTTATATCCTTATTTTATAAAGGTGAAAGCTAAAGCTTAAAGTCTCAAAGAGTTGGACATGGCTGAACAACAGAACTGCACTGAATTGAAGGTTTAAAGAGGTTTAGTTGTTACTAGTGGAAGCATGATACAAACCCAGGTTTTGTTTATTGCAAAAACTGTGCCTTTAACCACTTAATTATACCTTCTTTCAGCATAACTGCTTTTATGATATCAGAGTTATAGAAGCAGAAAGCAATGTGTCCATCTCAACCTGGGAAATTAGAAGCAATTGAGAAGGGACAGATGAACTGTCTTGAGGGATGAAAACAGTAGTATAAGCTTTATGTAAATGTCCTCATTAATTCCAATCTATACTAGGCAATGGCTGTGGCCAAGTGATCACGTGAAAATTTCTGTCTCTTTATTTATAGCAGAGAAAGAGTTACAGATCTGTTAGATAATTAATTCCATCCCCTGATAGGGTGCAGGCCTCATTCTTAGCTTGTGCTTTTGGGTGCTGTTGTCTTTTAGCATAAATCCCATCAAATCTTTGTGAGTTTTGCTTTTACATTTCCTTCATCTGTGACGAGAAGATTCTATTAGCAACCCTGGCACCTTCCATTAAAGTCTACAACTTCCAACTGCCAGAAAGGGATAATGAAGTGATAAATTTAATTTGCTACCAAAATATGTAAGGCAGAGATATCTACATGAATTTATAGCATTAGCTGTGCTTTCCTCTTAGCATTAACAAAAGTTTTATGGCAGGTTATCAAAATCATTGTGACAAAAACAAATTTATATGAATTTTCACACACAGAAATCAGATCTATAACTCTGTATCAGATCATGCCTATCTTTCTCCTTCTTAGCATTTCTAGGCTCTTCAGAGCTTAATCCAATAAGTTTTAAGTACTTTATTTACTACTTGAAGACTGTCCAAGAAAAGTGTTAACCAGAGTAAGGCAGTTTTTACTCACTAATATACAAACTCTGGAGTTTATAAAATATGAATCCCCTTCTCCTACCCACTTCTAGAGTCTCTAAAGGCTATGAAGAAAGGTAATAATAGCATCATCCACCTATGATTGTGACAATGTAGTGCTTTGGATTCTACGGGACACAAAATCTACTCTCACCTCATTTCTTAACTCCTGTGTCGTGGTCATAAACCCAGTGATTCCTTAGCTTGAAAATTTTCTTGTGTCTTCTCCAGATATGAACATTCCAAGAGTTCATTTTTTCCAGTGCACTTCCTCTTCCCTGGTCTCAGCATTCCCTGTCTTGTCAGTGGGATCAGTCTTGTTATTCCTGGGGTCCAGTGAGGCCCCTCAGCTGCACCCACTGAATACATAGCTGGCGAAGTCCTGTTTCTGCCATTCATTGGTTATGTGTTCATCTTATAACACAGACTAAGCTGTTAGAGTCAGTGCGTGATTTCACACTTGGTTGTTTGCCCAGTAATTACGATGATATGAGAAAAACACTTTCAACTGGGTGTCATGTAGTGTTGTTTCGAGGGTCCGTATGTTAGCTACTTTAATC
The DNA here is from genome assembly GCA_006408695.1 of Aepyceros melampus. Taxonomy (NCBI): domain Eukaryota; kingdom Metazoa; phylum Chordata; class Mammalia; order Artiodactyla; family Bovidae; genus Aepyceros; species Aepyceros melampus. The sequence continues at coordinate 145,522 of SJXQ01008319.1, read as the reverse complement.
CTTATAATAATCCATGTAAAGTTTCAACCATCATTCTCTTTCTACTAAGGAAAGTAAGAGTGAGGAGGGTGCAGAGAGTCATACAAGTTCCCATGCTAGTATAAAAACAAAGACAACAGTTAGGCCTGGGTGTGTCTGCTCACAAAACCTGCACACTTGCCTTCTGTGCTTCACTGCCTCTAGTTATCATCCTGTGCTAATCCTTCATTCAACGCTTTAGATTTGACCCTGGTTTGACAGATAGCAGACTAGGATTCTATTCATCTGAGGGCAAAGTGGTGAACTTTCCACCTCCCTTCCAGTGACCTGTGGTAGTGGACTGTACTAGGAATAACTTGACACCTGCTTGCTCACCTGTATTCAGTGGACTCAGGATAAATCATTACTTTTGCAGACACGTCACATCCTTCCCTAGGCCCTTAACCACTGGCAGTAAGATTATTAGCCGCATTGGCATCTTGCTTACTGGACTGATCCTCCGTGTACTCTGTTTACTGGCAGAGGTTGTGAGCTCATCTCTCCCTTCAGTTCTGTCTCTTTATTTTGGATTTCTTGACTTTTAGCTCTTCTACCACAAATCCAGTTTGGGTTATGAATTTATGTATTTATAGGCATATATTTTCTCCACCAACTGCCTTAATGAATCTAGTCCTTCTTGTCTGCTCATTTTTGTCTTCAATCATTTTGAAGATGAAGGGAGCCAGAGTGTAACGGAGAAGAGAGAGCCTTCAGACAATGGGGAGGAGCCAGGCCCCGAAGTCTGCAGAGGCTCCAGCAGACTGCTTTGTTCTCCCAGCATCAGGCCTCTTCTCCAGCAGCTGCCGTGCCTGTCTCGATTTGTGTGCATGTCTGGCTGGATGCCCAGCCAAACTGTGAACATTGCCGTCTTTCTCTCTTAAGTCATCTCAATTCCATATAAAATCAACCATCTAGGCAGTAGCTGTATATTTGAATGGACTTGAGACTCTCCTAGGGTACACAGTCTCCTATGGGCTTCTAATGCCTGCCACTGTCCAGAGTACCAGGCAGTGACAGGTTTATACAGGTTTATTAATGGTATGCAAACCCCTCCATACACTTTCCAAGAATACTGAAACATTTTCATTATATTCCAGATGAAGCTTCCATTCCCGTAGTCCTTATTCAAGCATTGTGGGCTGCAGCAAACCAAAATTAAACCTACAAGTGGTACTTGAAATTTCCCTAGATCTGTGTGTAGGTACTATGCCCTATTTTGCAATGCTTGTATACTTCCTGTATTTACTTCTATAAGGTTCTTTCTCTAGGAAAGAGAGAAAGAGAAACCTGGCCTTATACTCTTTAACCTTAGAAAAATTCCAGGAAAACAATTAAAGTTCTGCATTCATTTTTTACTTTTATTTGGTGTTACAAGGTATAACATGCCAGAGCTGGGTGGGGTGAGATGAAGCAGCAGCAGGATTTGGGGGAGGAGGGGCAAGCTCTAAAGGTGCATTTGAGAAGATTTCAGTGTAGTGAGTATATAAAGTCAAGCAATAATCCCAGGCAGGGTGTAGCTGTGCATACAAGAGTTATACCGCTGTCAATGGCACCCCACTCCAGTACTCTTGCCTGGAAAATCCCATGGATGGAGGAGCCTGGTAGGCTGCAGTCCATGGGGTCGTGAAGAGTCGGACACGACTGAGCAACTTCACTTTCACTTTTCACTTTGATGCATTGGAGAAGGATATGGCAACCCACTCCAGTGTTCTTGCCTGGAGAATCCCAGGGACAGGGGAGCCTGGTGGGCTGCTGTCTGTGGGGTCGCACAGAGTCGGACATGACTGAAGCAACTTAGCAGCAGCAGCATCAAAGAGTATTTTTTAACTTTTTTTATTTATTATACTAAATGTGTACAGAATGCAGGTTAGAACAATGTAACTTGATTCAGTAGTGATAAACTGCTACAAGCTGAGAATAAGTTCATCTAAAGGGCAAAGTATGACAGTGTTTCAAAACGTAACCCAATTCATCCAAAAACAAAAAAAAAAAAGACAGAAAGAAAATCTGGTCATCACCACAAGTATTTGTAAACACATATTCATACTAAGAGTATTTCCTCCAAATATTTTTCCTTAGAAAGAAATAGATGCTTCATCTAAAACAAATTGTAAGAAGGATGATGATATGAAGCTATTCCGATTTGGAAAGAAAAGAATAATGTGGATGGTATCCATCTCATCAGTAATATATATATAAAGAGCTACCAGATGAAAATGCTAGTGATCAGATCATTCTTAGGAAGTAAATATAAAATTAGGTATTCACTGGGGATACAAAATTGACATAACTACTCAACTCCTATTTGGTTTCCATCTTCTCCACCAAAAAGGATCATCTCAGTCTGGAAAGAACAGAGCAAAAATCACTAAATCCAAATTGAAGCCCTGTTTCAATATGAACAAGTGCAGGCAATGGCACCCCACTCCAGTACTCTTGCCTGGAAAATCCCATGGACGGAGGAGCCTGGTGGGCTAAAGTCCATGGGGTTGCTAAGAGTTGGATACGACTGAGCGGCTTCACTTTCACTTTTCACTTTCATGCATTGGAGAAGGAAATGGCAACCCACTCCAGAGTTCTTACCTGGAGAATCCCAGGGATGGGGGAGCCTGGTAGGCTGCCATCTATGGGGTCGCACAGAGTCGGACATGACTGAAGTGACTTAGCAGCAGCAGCAGCAGCAGTCAGGTAGTACTGAACTACTTTAAATATAACTTTCCAGCCCCAGACAAATTGCATCCAAGGAGCTGAGTGAGCTTGAAAATCTGGTCAAGCACAGTACTGGTCATCTCTGAGAAATTATCACACACAGGGGAAGAAATCACACACAAATAACTTTGAAGATACATTGATTTTACCAAAGGGGGAAAAATGTGAATTTTGAAAATTTCTGAATATTAAAGTTGACTTTGGCCTTCTGGAAAATACTTGAACTCATTGGTTTATACATACATATATATATATATATATATATATATATATATATATTGTGAGAAGAACGACTATTCTTTTGGAAGCAGAATTTGTCTAAAACAATGCTCCTGGGTAGAGGTAGTTTTTGTTGTATAGTTGCCCAATTGTGTTGGGATCTTTGTGACCCTAAGGACTGTAGCCTGCCAGGGTCTTCTGTCCATGGATTTCTCCAGGCAAAATTACTGAGTGGGTTGCCATTTCCTTCTCTAGGGGATCTTCCCAACCCAGGCATCAAACTCAGGTCTCTGGCGTTGCAGGCAGGTTTTTTTACTGTCTGAGCCACCAGGAAGCCCTAGAGGTAGGAAGAAATGAATACTTATTAAAAACATTTCATGCCAAAAGAATCCAACTTCTTTTTGATATATCTCTAGCAAAGAGCTATTGTTAACATTCTCCTGGCTCCTACAAAGTACCATGTGCTGGACTGAGTGCCTCATTTAAGCCTCAGAACAGCCTATGAAATAGGTCTTGCTGGCATCCCTGTCTCACAGATGGGAAGACACTCAAGGCTAGTAAATAGCTGAGCTGGGACTTGAACCCAGTTAACAGGAAATCAGAACACAAATCCCAAACCATTCCACATCCCTCTCAAAAAAGAATGGCTGCTGGCAAAATGTACTTTGATTCCCAGAATGGATTTGCCACTTAACTATGATAGCCTGTTGAATCCTATAGGGAATGACTATCACAGAACAAGATAGATATTAGTTAAGCCTAATAATATTCTTATTTCCCTGTGAAAAGCTTAACTTGCTGTCTGGAGAATACCAGACTTATAAAATGTTTTCATATTCTCAGAGTTCTTCAGATTTACAATTAGAATCTGTGACTTTTGAAATAAAAAGTGTAGGCTTCTCATGCATTATAGAAATCTGTCATCCAAATTTGAAAACCAAACTCAGAATATGATCATATTTAATTAAAGTTATGTATTTATGAATATTAAATAAGAGTAGTGGACTTCTGAAAGAAAGGCCTCAAATTTTTTCAGAGACTAGTAATGGAAAACTACAAACTTGTAAAGTTTTAGTTCAATTCAGTTCAGTCGCTTAATCGTGTCCAACTCTTTGCGACCCCATGGACTGCAGCATGCCAGACTTCCTTATCCATCACCAACTCCCAGAGCTTACTCAAACTCATGTCCATTGAGTCAGTGATGCCATCCAACCATCTCATCCTGTCATCCCCTTCTCTTCCTGCCTTCAGTCTTTCCCAGCATCAGGGTCTTTTCAAATGAGTCAGCTCTTCTCATCAGGTGGCCAGAGTATTGGAGTTTCAGCTTTAGCATCAGTCCTTCCAATAAATATCAGGGCTGATTTCCTTTAGGATGGACTGGTTGGATCTCCATTCTGTCCAAGGGACTCTCAAGAATCTTCTCCAACACCACAGTTGTAAAGTTTAGATATAACTAAAATGCAGGATGTTTATTCATTAGTAGCTGTAGTATACCTTTATACAGCAGCAGCAGCTGTAGTATACCTTTATGCTAAATAATCAGTATAAACACATTTCCAGAAACTGTTTAACCTACTTAAGATAATTAACAGCTTTCAAGTATGCTATCAAAGTTCTTAGGAAAACCAACAATGAATGTGCTGTTTTAAATGAGCATTTGTTAGCAATTTTTTCCAGTGGACGTGTACTTCTTTCTCAATAATCTATAATTCAGACTTTCCACCAATTCAAAAGAACTCGTCACACAATTCATCCAAATTAGTGAGCTTTTACTGTAGACTTTTATGGAATATAGAGAGCACCGTATTCCCTGTGGATATAATTTGATCTCAGTTATGTAGTCGTTGTCTCATTCCATCTCCTTCTACTAGGAATCTTTCATTAGTTGCTTACTGATCTTACTCTAGAGACTCAGAGTAATTATGTCCAAGAATTGTACAGTGTCAAGAAGTGGCAACTTACAGGAAATGGAGTTATATGGGTTTTAATTTTTAAATCTAATACTAAATAAATCCAGGGAGTGTATGAATAAGTATTTACCATATTTTTCCTATGGCAAGAATAATTTTAACTTTTGATCAGCACTAAAATTTTTGATAAATATAATATTTTCATAAATATCCTCTGAAAAGAAAAAAAAATTTAATATATAAATCCTTTCTTCTACATTTTTAATAAATCTAAACTTTTGCTATCAGAAGCACTCCTGTTTTCTAATTTACCATTAATATGCTCTTTGAAGTTGTTGAAAACACTAGTGGTAATAAAAGTTACTGAAAATAAAATATAAGGAAAATTTCCAAAATGCTCAGATAGTAGGGTACATAGGTAATTTTCCTGTTTCTGCATTAAATTTTGTTTGTTTGTTTTTTAATTTAAAGCACAAAATCTGACCCATTTGCCAAATTTCTGCACTCTTCATTATGTTTGGAGAACTGTCAACACAAAATATAACTCCTGGCAGGTAATTCCTAGTATCTGGGAACTGGGAGAATAGAGAAGTTTGGAAGGAGTAGATAGCTGAGTTGATCAGCTGCCAAAGGCTGAGGGAACAGTACAGGTAAAGTATCAAGCATTTGAAAAAAACGCCAAGAGGAAAATATTTTTTTCCCCCATCTGAATAAAGACTCTGTTTTACTATACAGCTTTTTTTTTTTACCTTCTGCATTTTTTTTTCAAGAATCAAACTCTAGGGACCAGAAGCAAGTGAAGGTCACAGCCTTACCCTCTCAACCCTGTTTCCAAAGAAGGGTCATCCATTCTTCTACTACTGTTCACAGTGTGTGGTCTTGGGAGGTTGGTTGTTTTCTTTCCTCTTGGAAAATCACTTTAACTACACATGATTTGGGCTTCCCTGGTGATTCAGTGGTAAAGAATCCTCCTGCCAAGGAAGAGATGCAGGTTTGATCCCTGGGTCAGGAAGATCCTCTGAGAAGGAAATGGCAACCCACTCCAGTATTCTTGCCTGGGAAGTTTCATGGACAGAGGAGCTTGGCAGACTACAGTCCATGGGGTCGCAAAAGAGTAGAACAAGACTTATCGACTAAACAACAACAGCAATGCATGGTTTAGGTTTCATGTTGAATTTGAAATTAAGAAGGAGGATATCTCTATAGATACCAAATATATAACTCTTTCTTGATTGGCTTAGAAATACTCTCATATCCCTCATGATTGCAGCTGCTTTCAGAAAGTGAGAGTTCTTTACAGAGTTTCAATTTATTGGAACATTGATACTGTTGTTTCTTATACTTGTATTAATGTTGAATAATGATGGATTGCCCGCATAAAGTTTCCAGGCTGTTTTCTGTGATAGAGCTTGTACATTAAACATGAAAGTATTCAAAGATAGTGGTGTATTATATATTGGGCTGTTTGAGACACTCCCTGCAGCTGGCAGAAAAGATGCTTTATTTAAGGAAAATCCTTGGAGAAATTAATTGATACAAGCCAGAAGTTGTTCAGCCAATTTAATCACTAATCTGCTGTTGTTTCTAAATTGCATGAAATACAGGAAGTCTGCCTGCCTCCAAATCAGCCAATTCAAGATAGGAACACAGGATGAAATTTAGTCCACTATATGCTAAAATGCCTGCTTGAAATGATACAGACTTTGCTTGGGGTGGGGATGAGGGAGGGATTGGCCTGGTTGTTAAACATGCTAATTCACTTTTGAGGGCATTTTGCCAAGTTAACTAAAGCTACCCTGAAGCTATTTGAAGAATTAACTGGAGAACAAACAATGACCGAGTCCAAATTTATGTTTTCAGAATTTGTTAAGAACTAGGCTTTGAAAAAAAAAAAGAAGTAATTAAAGTAAGGCTTTTCTTCATATACCACATTTTTAAATTCCAGTAATGGTAGTGTCTATCATAGACAAAGTAAATAATTTGGACGGTACACTTCGAACTCTGACTGATTCTGTGTGTAAAGCTGTTGTGTTCCCCCTGAAATTCTGATGTTCAAACTTTATTAAATAAGGGAAAGAGATATCAGGAGTAACAAGAAAGTTTGGCCTTGAGATATACAATGAAGCAGAGAAAAGCCTAACAGAATTTATCCAAGAGAACACATTGGTCACAGCAAACATCTTCTTCCAACAACACAAGAGAAGGCTCTACACATGGACATCACCAGAAATACTGAAATCAGATTGATTATATTCTTTACAGCCCTAGATGGAGAAACTCTATACAGTCAGCACAAACAAGACCAGGAGCTGACTGTGGCTCAGATCATGAACTCCTTATTGCCAAGTTCAGACTTAAATCAAAGAAAGTAGGGAAAACCACTACACCATTCAAGTATGACCTATATCAAACCCTTTACGATTATATAGTAGAAGTGAGAAACATATTTAAGTGATTAGATCTGATAAACAGAGTGCCTGAAGAACTCTGGAAAGAGGTTCATGACGTGGACAAGAAGCACTGATCAAGACCATCCCCAAGAAAAAGAAATGTGAAAAGGCAAAATAGTTGTCAGAGGAGGCTTTACAAATAGCTATGAAAAGAAGAGAACTGAGTTCCAAAGAATAGCAAGGAGAGATAAGAAAGCCTTTTTGAGTGAAGAATGCAAAAAAAAAAAAAAAAAAATAGAGGAAACAATAAAATGGGAAAGACTAGAGATCTCTTCAAGAAAATTAGAGATACCAAGGGAACATTTCATGCAAAGATGGGCTCAATAAAGGATAGAAATAGTATGGACCTAAAAGAAGCAGAAAATATCAAGAAGAGGTGGCAAGAATACACAGACCTATAAAAAGATCTTCATGACCCAGATAACCATGATGGTGTGATCACTCACCTAGAGCCAGACATCCTGGAGTCCAAAGTCAAGGGGACCTTAGGAAGCATCAGTACAATCAAACCTAGTGGGAGTAATGGAATTCCAGTTGAGCTATTTCAAATCCTAAAAGATGATGTTGTGAAAGTGCTCCACTCAGTATGCCAGCAAATTTAGAAAACTCAGCAGTGGCCACAGGACTGGAAAAGGTCAGTTTTCATTCCAATCCCAAAGAAAGGCAATGCTAAAGAATGCTCAAACTACCACACAATTGCACTCATCTCGCACGCTACCAAAGTGATGCTCAAAATTCTTCAAGCCACGCTTCAACAGTACATGAACTGTGAACTTCCAGATGTTCAGGCTGGATTTATAAAAGGCAGAGGAACCAGAGACCAAATTGCCAACATCCACTGGATCGTCAAAAAGCAAGAGAGTTCCAGGAAAACATCTATTTCTGCTTTATTGACTACACCAGAGCCTTTGACTGTGTAGATCACAATAAACTGTGGAAAATTCTGAAAGAGATGGGAATACCAGACCACTTGGCCTGCCTCCTGAGAAATCTGTATGCAGCTCAATAAGCAACAGTTAGAACCGGACATGAAACAACGGACTGGTTCCAAATTGGGAAACGAGTGTGTCAAGGCTGTGTATTGTCATCCTGATTATTTAACTTATATGCAGAGTACCTCATGAGAAATGCTGGACTGGATGAAGCCCAAGCTAGAATCAAGATTGCTGGGAGAAATATCAATAACCTCAGATATGCAGATGACACCACCCTTATGGCAGAAAGCAAAGAAGAACTAAAGAGCCTCTTGATGAAAGTGAAAGAGGAGAGTGAAAGCTGGCTTAAAACTCAACATTGAAAAAACTAATATTGTGGCATCCTTTCCCATTATTCCATGGCAAATAGATAGAGAAACAATGGAAAGAGTAAGAGACTTAATTTTCTTGGGCTCCAAAATCATTGCAGATGGTGACTGTAGTCATGAAATTAAAAGATGCTTGTTCCTTGGAAGAAAAGCTCTGACCAACCTAGACAGTGTATTGAGAAGCAGAGATGTTACTTTGCTGACAAAGGTCTGTCTAGTCAAATCTATGGTTTTACAGTAGTCATGTATGGATGGGAGAATTGGAACATAAAGAAAACTGAGCACTGAAGAATTCACTCTTTTGAACTGTGTTTTGGAGAAGACTCTTGAGAGTCCCTTGGACTGTGAGATCTAGCCAGTTAGTCCTGAGGGAAATCAGTCCTGAACATTCATTGGACAGACTGATGCTGAAACTGAAGCTCCAATATTTTGGCCACCTGACTCATATGAAAAGACCCAATTGCTGGGAAAGATTGAAGGCAGGAGGAGAAGGGGACGAAGAAGGATGAGACTGTTTGATGGCATCACTGATGCAATGGACATAAGTTTGAGCAAGTTCCGGGAGTTCATGATGGACAGGGAAGCCTAGAGTGCTTCAGTACATGCGGCCACAAAGAATGGGACAGGACTGTGACTGAACTGAACTGATAGGCATGTGCGTTGGTGCTCAGGCATCTCTGACTCATTTGTGACCCTATCGACTGTAGCGGCCAGGCTCCTCTGTCCATGAGATTCGCCAAACAAGAATACAGAAGTGGGTTGCTATTTCCTACTCCAGGGAATCTTCCTGACCCAGGGATCGAACCTGAGTATCTTGCATATCCTGCATTGGCAGGCTGATTCCTTAGCACTGTACCACCTGAGAAGTGTGTAAATGCATGCATCTTACTAAATTTGAGTGATATTAGTTATTATTTCTTCAGGTAGTTTTTGTGTCCCATTTTGTGTTTCCTTTTTTCTAGGACTCCAACTAAACGTTTACTAGACATTGTATTATTCCACGGATCCCTAAAGTTCTTTTATTTATCTTTTTCAGTTGTTTATTTTCTCTAGTTTTCAGATTGGATAATTTCTATTGATCTCCCTTCATGTTTACTAAATATTTTTTCTTATACTATCTCCATTATGCTGTTGAGCCAACATAGTGAAAATTTTTATCTTAGATATTGTATTTTCTAATTTTAGACTTTGATCTTGATTCATTTTATAGCTTTTATTTCTTGTATGGTTTCTAATCACTCATTATTATTTTTTTAATATCACGAGCATTGTTATGATCAGTTCAGTCAGCTCAGCTCAGTCATGTATGACTCTTTGAGATCCCATGGACTGCAGCATGCAAGGCCTCCCTGTCCATCACCAACTCTCAGAGCTTACTCAATCTGATGTCCATTGAATTGGTGATGCCATCCAACCATCTCATCCTCTGTCATCCCCTTCTCCTCTCACCTTCAATCTTTTGCAGCATCAGGATCTTTTCCAATGAGTCAGTTCTTCACATCAAGTAGCCAAAGTATTGGAGTTTCAGCTTCAGCATCAGCCCTTCCAATGAATATTCAGGACTAATTTCCTTTAGGATGGACTGGTTGTATCTCCTGGCTGTCCAAGGGACTCTCAAGAGTCTTCTCCAACACCACAGTTCAAAAGCATCAATTCTTTGGCCCTCAGCTTTCTTTATAGTCCAACTCTCACAACCATATATGACTACTGGAAAAACCATAGCTTTGACTAGTCTGACCTTTTTTGGCAAAGTAATGTGTCTGCTTTTTAATATGCTATCTAGGTTGGTCATAACTTTTTTTCAAAGGATCAAGCGTCTTTCAATATCATGGCTGCAGTCATCATCTGTAGTGATTCTGGACCCCAAGTAAATAAAATCTCTCACTGTTTCCATTGTTTCCCCATCTATTTGCCATGAAGTGATGGGACCGGATGCCATGGTCTTAGTTTTCTGAATGTTGAGCTTTAAGCCAACTGTTCACTCTCCTCTTTCACTTTCATTGAGAGGCTCTTAGTTATGCTTCACTTTCTGCCATAAGGGTGGTGTCATCTGCATATCTGAGGTTATTGATATTTCTCCTAGCAATCTTAATTCCAGCTTGGGCGTCATCCAGTCCAGCGTTTCTCATGATGTACTCTGCATATAAGTCAAATAAGCAGGGTGACAATATGCATCCTTTACGTACTACTTTCCTGATCTAGAACCAGTCTGTTGTCCCATGTCCAGTTCTAGCTGTTGCTTCTTGACCTGCATACAGGTTTCTCAGGAGGCATGTCAGGTGGTCTGGTATTCCCATCTCTTTCAGAAGTTTCCACAGTTTGTTGTGATCTAATGCTTGGCAGAGTCCAATGCTTTGGCATAGTCAATAAAGCAAAAGTAGATGTGTTTCTGGAATTCTCTTGCTTTTTTGATGATCCAGCACTTGTTGGCAATTTGATCTCTAGTTCCTCTGCCTTTTCTAAATCCAGATTAAACATGTGGAAGTTCACATTTCACACACTATTGAAGTGTGCCTTGAAGAATTTTGAGCATTACTTTGGTAGCATGTGAGTTGAGTGCAATTGTGTGGTAGTTTGAGCATTCTTTGGCACTGCCTTTCTTTGGGATTGGAATGAAAACTGACCTTTTCCAGCCCTGTGGCTATTGCTGAGTTTTCCAGTTTTGCTCTGGTGTATTGAGTGGAGTACTTTCACAGCATCATCTTTTAGTATTTGAAATAGCTCAACTGGAATTCCATCATCTCCCTCAACTTGCTTTGTTCATAGTGTTGCTTCCTATGGCCCACTTGACTTCACAGTCCAGGATGCCTGACTCTAGGTGAATGATCACACCATTGTGATTATCTAGGTCATGAAGATCTTTTCTGTACAGTTCTTCTGTGTATTCTTGCCACCTCTTCTTAATATCTTCTGCTTCCGTTAGGTCCATACCATTTCTATCCTTTATTGTGTCCATTTTTTTAATGTATATATAAATTAATTTTAATTGGAGGCTAATTACTTTACAATATTGTATTGGTTTTGCCATACATCAAATGAATCTGCCACAGGTGTACACGTGTTCCCCATCCTGAACCCCCCTCCCACCTCCCTCTCTATGCCATCCCTCTGGGTCATCCCATCCCAGTGCATCAGCCCCGAGCATCATGTATCATGCATCAAACCTGGACTGGCGATTCATTTCACATATGATATTATACATGTTTCAATGCCATTCTCCCAAATCATCCCTCCCTCGCCCTCTCTCACAGAGTCCAAAAGACTGTTCCATACATCTGTGTCTCTTTTGCTGTCTCTCATACAGGGTTATCTTTACCATCTTTGCATGAAATATTCCCTTGGTATCTCTTTCTTATCTCTCCTTGCTATTCTTTGGAACGCTGCATTCAGATGGGTATATCTTTCCTTTTCTCCTTTGCTTTTTGCTTCTCTTCTTTTCACAGCTATTTGTAAGACTCTTCAGACAACCATTTTGCTTTTTGAATTTCTTTTTCTTGGGGATTGTCTTGATCACTGCCTCTTGCACAATATCACGAATGTTCTTCCATAGTTCTTCAGGTACTCTGTCTATCAGATCTAATCCCTTGAATCTATTTGTCACTTTCACTGTATAATCGTAAGGGATTTGCTTTAGGTCATACCTGGATGGTCTAGTGGTTTTCCCTACTTTCTTCGATTTAAGTCTGAACTTGGCGATAAGGAGTTCATTTTCTGAGCCATAGTCAGCTCCCATTCTTGTTTTCACTGACTGTGTAGCGCCTCTCCATCTTTGGCTGCAACGGATATAATTAATCTGATTTCGATATTGACCATCTAGTTATGTCCATATGTAGTCTTCTCTTGTGTTGTTGGAAGAGGGTGTTTGCTATGACCAGTGCGCTCTCTTGGCAAAACTCTATTAACCTTTGCCTTTCTTCATTCTGTACTCCGAGGCCAAATTTGCCTGTTATTCCAGGTATTTCTTGACCTCGTACTTTTGCATTCCAGTCCCTATACTGAAAAGGACATCTTTTTTTAGTGTTAGTTCTAGAAGGTCTTGTAGGTCTTCATAGAACCATCAGCTTCAGCTTCTTCAACATTAATGGTCAGGACATAGACTTGGATTACTGTGATACTGAATGATTTGCCTCAAGATCGAACAGAGATCATTCTGTCGTTTTTGAGACTGCATCCAGGTACTGCATTTCAGACTCTTGTAGACTATGATGGTTACACCATTTCTTCTAAGGGATTCTAGGCCACAGTAGTAGATACAATGGTCATCTTAGTTAAATTCACCTATTCCAGTCCATTATAGTTCGCTGATGCCTAAAATGTTGATGTTCAATCTTGCCATCTCTTGTTTGACCACCTCCAATTTGCCTTGATTCATGGACCTACCATTTCAAGTTCCTATGCAATACTGCTCTTTACAGCATCAGACTTTACTTATCACCAGTCACATCCACAACTGGGTGTTGTTTTTGCTTTGGCTCCATCCCTTCATTCTTTCTGCAGTTATTTCTCAACTGATCTCCAGTAGCATATTGGGCACCTACTGACCTGGAGTGTTCATCTTTCAGTGTCCTATCTTTTTGCCTTTTCATACTATTCATGGGGTTCTCAAGGTAGGAATTCTGAAGTGGTTTGCCATTGTCTTCTCCAGTGGACCACGTTTTATCAGAACTCTCTACCATGACCCATCCATATTGGGTGGCCCTACATGGCATGGCTCATAGTTTCATTGAGTTAGACAAGGCTGTGGTCCATGTATTTAAGACTGGTTAGTTTTCTGTGTTAGTTTCTATATATACATATATATATATGACTATAATAGCTACCTTAACCTTGACCTCTAATTCAAATATCTGGATTGTCTCAAGATTGATCTATATTGACTGCCCTTTCTATTGAGAACTGACACAGTTTCATGCTTTGCCATGTGTCTGCAAATTTTTTTTTTTATTTCTGGATTGTATGAATGATGTGTTGTCTAGACTCTGGACTCTATTATTTGCACCTAAGAGTGCTGATTTTCATTTGTTTTAGCAGATGGTTAACTTAGGCAAATGCAAATCTGGAACTCTGTCTTATCTCCACTTTTTGTTGTTTGGTCACTAAGTCATGTCCAACTCTTTGTGACCCCATGGACTGCAGCACAGGCTTCCCTGTCCTTCTGTCCACTTAGTGGAAATCAAAATATGTTTCACAGTTATTTGAGCTTTAGTTGGGCTGCTTGAAGTCTTCGAAGTATGTGAATATCTCAGAAGTCAGTCAAAGATTTGGGTCAAGTATGTATGCAGACTCCTCTGCTCTGTAACTTACCCCTTTCCTAGAAATTCACCCAGTTTCTCAGGGCTTTGAGGGCACTAATTCTGGTTTCTCACCCAATTAGGACTGTGGATTTCTCTCTGAATTTTAACCTCTCTGATTAATACCACTGAACCCATCCTCAAGCTGAAAGAATGATGTCATCCCCTTCTTCCAAATGCCCACTTCCCTTCCTTTTTCCATTTTCTTTTAATCATTCTTCACTGCCTTTGGATGACTTTGTGTGTGTTTGTGTGTGTGTATGTGTGTGTACGTGCACATGCGCTTGTGATGAGTTACCTGCTGAAGAATTCCAACACAAGGTACTTTGCCATTAGCAGAAGTAGACTCTCCAAAAATCATCCCTAGTAAATGAGGGACATGAAGAATCCTCATAAAAAGAACATTTACCTATATATAAAACTCTCTGAGATTGTGGATTTGTACAGTTTGAAAATGTTTTCTGCTATTGTTGTTTCTAAATTATCATCCAGTGTATGGCTATCTCTAAATCAGAGCAATGAATTCAATGGTTGTGAGCAACTTGACATGATTTGTAGAAGCACAAAAGGCACTGGGGAATTGGACTTGGTATTGCTCACTTTTAAGCTAATAATGAGAAAACCCTACAATCAAATGCAGTGAAGGGTATAATTGGTGCAATACTGCTTGCTATCAGTGTACTTTTCAGGGTCATTTTTGTTAACTGCAGAATGAAGTAAAACATTTGTAAGCACCCAGCACTTCAATAAGAATATATATGGTTACCCTGAGCAGTCAAGTCCAAATACATGATGCCTGATTATTATAGAGCACTTATTCAACACTGCTCATTGGAAAGAATCTTATTCTCTAGCTGCAGATATACATCACCTGAAATCAAGCCATGTCTAGAAAATATATCACTTTTAGCTCCATGTACCATTAAGGGTGAATAAAAATGTCAAAAATAAAAGAGAGCTTATACACATATTACAGGTATGGGAATGCTTGTACAACTTGAAAATATATCCATCAAGATGTGTGGGCAGTTTTCACAGAAAGTAAAATATTTCAGAAATGATATTCCATTCTGTGCTATGGAATATACATTTCCTGAGTCTTGAGAAAGTTCAAGGCTCCTTTTTTTCCATCTCATATGCTCCGGCTGGCTCCTTGTAATCATTGCTTTTTCATTCAGTCAGCATGGTAATGAGAGGAACTTTGATGTCCTCTACAGAGTACTGCCTTAATAATAGGGATAGCTAGGCATTTGTGTTCCTCAGGGGTCAGTAATGAAACCTAAATTATTTGAGGAATAAAATCTATCTATTAAGTAGATAATTCTCCCCAATAAGCAGAAGACAAGAGGGTGGTAAGACATTGAAAAGGGATCTCTAAAATTGAATGAATGGGCAGAAAGGTGACATGTGTTTGAACATGAGTAAACATTAGGTAATATAGCTTACCATCAAGAAGAGCTTGAAAGAACCAAGTAGGCATTTTCTTACCCCAAAGCAGAACCCTAGATTCTGAGAGGGGAAAACCAAATTCTCATCACCCTTGTAGGTCATTTTGAAGTGAGAACTTTTCTCTAATCCAAAGTCAAAGAAATTCATCTCAAATAACCATTTCAAATTAAAATCCAAGTGTAAAAAACGTGAGCATTTTCATTAAATTTTTATTTGAAATCAGTTAGGTTATTTATGTAATTTGCATGAATTAAAATGGTCTAGATGAATGCTACTCAAAGCCTGGTATCTGAACCAGCAACATCACATCACCTGCAGCTTGTCTGAAATGCAGAATCTCAGGTCCAACCTCAGATCTACTGAATCACAACCTGTAGTTTAACAGAATCCCAGGCGTTTGACATGTATATTAAAATTTAAGGAGAGCTGGTATAGATAATACAATAAAGTAAAAATCTCAAAGTAAGAAACACTTTCTAGGTCTTACGTAGAGATCTCATTGGAAAATTAGGCCAAAAACAGTAAGGAAACTTGTAGATGGTTATAAAACTTGTAGTTTTCTGAAAAGTTTTCAATTTTCAAAAAAAGCTACCTTGCACAAAATAATCTGAAGACATTACAAATAAGAAAGAAGAAATGAAATGAAACCTGGTTAAATGTAAGATATGAATCTGTGAAATAATAATGCCAAATAAGACATTTAATAGACACAGTAAGACATTTAATAGACACAATTTAGAAAACAGTAGTATCAGGAGACCTAGAGCGGGGATGAAAGTAAAGAACAAATTATAGTAAAATCAACTTTCAATATATTAGGATAATAAAAACAACTAATGCAATTTGGGGCCTCCTACCCAGAGACAAATTATGGAAGAGGCAGATAATGGTTGTTTTTTAATGACTCCAGTGAAAATTCAAAGAGAATATTTGGCCACAAGAGCAGAAAGGTTCATGCTTCATACAGGATCCAGAGAACAACAGGTTATAAAGTTTGATAGATGAAAAGAACTATGACTAGTTTAAATGATGATCCCAAGGTCAGACATCTGACAGCGTATGGAAATATGAAATGCGAAAAGCCTTTGATTCTAGGAAGCATAAAATTTGAAGTATAGTAATGAAATCAAACAGAAAACTATGTCCCAAATGTATTTCTTACGTAGTTAATGGTATCCAGCCCAAGTCTGTGTACTCAGATATTCAGGCAGGTAAGCATTCTCCCAAACAGAAGATAACTAGTTGAGGCCAACTCCCCACTTGAGAAAAGTTCAGTCTAATACAGCTCTAGCCTGTTCCACTCTCATGATGACACAGGTAAAAACGCATTTAATTTACCTAGGACAATGGTACCTACTGTGCAGGTTGCCTAGACACATGCTCTTAACACTGTCTTCACTATGTTTACAGCCTACAGCCAGGCTTCAATTCACCTATCACACCATGTCAACAAATAGTCCACAAGCATGGTAATGGTGGAAGGGGAGTGGAGAAGTAGGGTAGCTGTTGTCATGTTTTCCCCCAGCTGAACCTAAATCCTATTCCTCTGGACTGTAATTCTGCTCATTAGGCTCTAAATTAGTTGTTACAATAGTAATGCAAAAAAAAAAAAAATTTAAACAGGCTCTTATCAGCTATCATCAGATTAAGCTACAGAGCATATTTAGGTTTGCCCTGCAAAATAGTACCTCTGTTATATGAACATCAGTAGTTAAAACACAAATAAATAAATTGCTGATTACAAAAATTTTTCTCACATTTCAGAAGGCTTCTCTGTAGGATTTTTTTTTTTTAAATCGATCTCCTCTTGTGTTTTTAAGTGTTTTACAGATCATTAAGTACATGGCAGAGGGGCAATGAGAAGGGATTTCTAAATTTAATGAACTAGGAAGCACTCAAATTGAGGACAGATAAAAATAAAACAAGTTATATTTAAAATTCTACTTACCAGTGGGAAAATACAACAAAAATTATCAAACATAAGCTTAAAAAAGTATCCATTTCTTAGTCATGCTATACCTGAGAGAGGAACAACTTGACAAAAAAACTTGATAATGTTAACATCATATAGATAATTACATATACTAATAATATATGCAAATATTGTATGTTAATATCTATTTTCTATTGTATATGTCAATATCTATTATATGTATGCCTATCTACATATATATAATAGCATGTATTATATATAACACAAATATTAAATGAGTATATATATATGTATATGTGATATCCCACCATCATTTAATAGGTATAAATATGAGAATCTGCATATATATGTATCCATATATACGTATACATATTTGTGAGTCAGCTGTCGCCTAAAACAATGGCTTCCCAGGTGGCACTAGTGATAAAAATCCCGCCATCCAATGCAGAAGGCTTAGAGAGACACTGGTTCTATCTGTGTCAGCAAGATCCCCCGGAGGAGGAAATGGTAGCCCACTCCAGTATTCTTGCCTGGAGAATCCCATGGACAGAGAAGCCTGGCAGGCTACAGTCCATGGTGTGGCAACGAGTCAGACACGACTGAAGCGACTTAGCATGCACAGACATCACGTAACAAAGTGAAAACATCAAACTTCCTACCTTTGCATTTTACACCAAAATTTGATACTGACAATGACCTTGCAAATCTCATTCATCTGAATTTAATGTAATCCAGCCATATATTCACTCCCAGTTTTTAAACTCTTAACTCTCATTTAGAGATGGTTTAGTCCAAGAAATAAATCCTTCGCATCCCTGGAAACTTTGGACAAAATTGCATAGTATATTTTTCTATTGAAAGTACTGAAAATGTTTCCCATGAAGTAAGTGCTTTACAAAGTTACCACAAGAGATTTCCTGGAAATACCATTTAAATGCATTTTGATGGAAAACCAAGACATCAAGATAATGAATACTTTATTCATAATATGAAATCAGGCTAGAAAAAGTTACTTCTTAAATAACTGTAATGTTAATTTAATACACTTCTTTTTTGATGGGGAAAGGTTGATGAGGGCTTAGTAAATAATACTAGACAAATTCAGATAATGTACTATGGTAAATCTTCATGAATTATTGTAAGACTTCTTCATGAATTTACATTTTGCTATTAGGTTCTTCCATGGAATAATAGAATATGTTCATCAGAACATTTTAAATTTAAAATACATTTTATGCCTGCTGTGTTTGTTAAACATAGAATGGTAAAATAGAAAGAATAGGACTCTGAAGATCTGAATTCTGACTTTACTATTGGCTGACGGCATGGTCATAGATAGTATTTCTGAACCTCAATTTTCTCATCTAGAGAATGGAGATAGTTAAATCTTCCCCTGCTGATTTCATAGAACTATGATAGAGAATCAAAAGAAATTTTACACACACATATATATATGTTTATATATTTAGTATATTTTTATATAAGCATAATATACATAAATATATACAATAAAAAGTCCTAATAGGTGCCATATATATATATATGTTAACTATTTTAATATTTTCTTAGCATTCACATTATAAATGGAATAAATTTCATAGAAGAATATTTTAAGAATGCAATGACTTTTTATTTTGACCATAAGATAGCTGGATTTGTTATCAATGTTAATTTTCCATGTGTGTACTGATTTTGCTGCTTATCTTATAACAAGATGCCATAATCCTAGCATAGTTTTATTCTACTCACTTTATTACTTTGTCAAAGCTAGTAATTATACTTCTAGTATTTACAGGCCAACAACAAAACAGTTGAACATAATACAGTGAATATTGCTATGAAAAACATTTGTCATAATAGTGTACTAGAGTTCCAGGAAGAGGCAGTATATTCTATTTGCGTGTGGTTTCTTAAAAATGGTCCTAATTCTATTTGAAGCCAAAGAAAAACAAGATGGCTTATGAAAAATAACAGCCCATTGTTCTGAAATAGAATAAAAACTGAGGAGAAAGCCCTAGAAAGAAACATTATATCTCAGACCATCCAGGAGTCATGAAAGCAGATGACGTGAGAACATACTTAGTTTAGGGTCTTATTTTGTATAGCAGAAATAAATATTGATAAATGCTCATTGTTCTGAGAAAATAGCTTCTTCCTGGGTACAGAAGAGCCTAGTAAGTACCCAGGCCCTCCAAATGCCAAAGTGTTATATTTCTGGATGCCCAAGCAAATTACATCTTAACTTCGTGAAAAGAATGATAATAATGAGAAAAGAGTCATTGAGCATTTAAATGAACTTTGCATTCATTCATTTACTCATTCATTCATTCATAAAATGCTTATTAAGCTCCTGTTGTAAGCTAGGCTTTGTAAATGTTGTTATACTATAGTGAATAAGATCAACTGGGTTCTGACCCTCTTGGAGGTTATAGTCAGATAATGGAGAAATTTTTAATTTTTTTAAAAGTTAAAGTTTGTGATATTATAAGGAAGGAGAGAAAGATGTGTTTAGGAGAATGTGTGGAATGTGTAGCTACTTGGTTTGGAGATCAGGAAATGGTTCTCTGAGAGAGTGATATTTGAAAGGAGATCTGAAGGATGAAAAGACTCAGAGAACAGCATTTCCTGGGACAGAAAAGCATTTGTGATTTAGCTTAATAGACTGAAAGAAGACTTGTATGGCCAAAGTTAGAGAAAAAGGGTAAAAGTCACACTGCATAGGATTAGAGAGGCTGTCAGTGGCCACATTGTATAGAGCTTTATTGGTGATGATAAAGAATTTGGATTATATTAAATGTGCAAAGGGAAACTGTCAAATGGTTTAGCTGAGAAACAATGATATTATTTAAATTTCATTTTAAATACATCATTGTTCCGCTATGGGAAAACAGAAAATATGCAAAATCAAATCAGAGAAATCATTAGGAGACTATTATCAGGCCCAGCTTCATGGATGTGTGACCTGTGCAGTCTCACAGCTCTCCCTTCTTCAAAAGAATTCTGCTCTTTGTTTACTGCCCTACTAACTCCATCTGGAAGTTTGTAATACTTTTTAAACTGAGCTTGCATTTTTATTTTGCACGAGGCAGGTGGGACTGGCTGTTATAGAAATTTAGTTGCAAAACAGTTGTTGCCATAGACTAGGATGATGGCACTGGGGATGGAGCAAGGTAATCTGTCTTTTGCAGGTGAAATACAGTTAGAATCCAAAATCATTGCCACCAACATGAGCTTTCAGTTTGGTCCACATGGAGCATTTTATTTGTGCAATATTATCTTAAGATAACACATACCCTATCCATTTAATAAATGCTAGTTTTCAAAGTGAAAGTCACTCAGTCGTGTCTACCTCTTTGCAACTCATGGATTATACAGTGCATGGAATTCTTCAGGCCAGAGTAGTGGAGGGAGTAGCCTTTCCCTTCTGTGGGGATCTTCCCAACCATGCAATTTGAGAAACCTGGGTTCTATCCCTGGGTTGGGAAGATACCCTGGAGAAGGGAAGGTTTTCAAAAGACTGCTATTTATTATCATCCTGTGTTAGCACATCAACATATTCTTTTCTATAAGAGAAATGAACTCTGAGGAAGGTGAAACATTTAGATTTACCTTTCTATTCCACTAATAACTATTGAGCTCAAAGCACATGAATAGCTCTGTGCTGTGAACTTAGGATGAAGCAGATGTTAGCTATTGAGAACTTATAATTTAGTTGAAAGGTAAGACTTAAATAGCTATAATACAAGGAACAATATACCAGAAGAATATAAAGGAAATACAAGCAATGCACTGTAGGGGATTCCATTTATGTAGAACAATCATTAGAAGTTTTATCAAATTATTTTTGTTATGACATCAGAATATAGAATGATATTATTGTGACATTTCATTTTAATTAAAACCAGCTATTTCCAGAGATCTCATAGTAGACATGTCCCAGTGTGTAGCAAGCCGTAAGATAGCCCTGGTGTATTTGAAGATTCCATTTAGGAGATAAATATTATTGAGGTCTTTAAAGAAAAAAATTCAGAATGCTTCTTATTCCCTACAGAATGAAATAGAGCTGTGAGTAAAATAATTCTGAATATTCATCATCAGAGTTGAAAAAAGAAAACTGGAAATTTGACCATTAGATGAAAAATCTAATGAAATTAAGAGGTAGATGAAAGCATTGCAGTTGCCATGCAGTGTTATCTGTCTTCAGTTTAGCAAGTTACACAAACTGCAGGCTGATGTAGATGTTTTTTCTATAGGATGGTGCTCTCCCCAGGGAACAGCCGGTTTGATGACCAGACTTCAAAGCAAATATCCCAAAAGAAAACACACACACACACACACACACACCTACACAGATACACACCAAGCAGAAGACATTTGGGCAATGGAGGGATGTATTAGTACCCTAGAGACAGAGACCTCTGGCACTGAAGAGCTTGCCTTGTCATGCATCACAGCTTTAAGACTCTAGACATTACATCCCAAGACATTTGTTACACTTTCAGGCTTCCATGATTCACCTGTGGGCAGAACTTCTGACTTCTTCCACCCAAAACAAACTCGGAGCTCTGGGTTGCCTTGCATTATCTTCCTTTTCAAAGCTGCACCTATAAAATAAAGTAGTTATGTCCCCAGAGTGCTCACACTTTTAAATATTAAGGCAAAAGAATAAATAGACTCACCCTCTTGGTCCTGAGCATTCTCAAAGTAGAGCTCAAGACCTGCTCTCCAGCAAGAGATGGACATGGAAGCAAGAAAGGCTGGTGGGCTGAGGACAGAGAAGACACTGAGAAGTTACAGTGCAACTTGGGAAATGTTATAAGTCTCACAGTAGGAATATTTCAAAAAGAATAGAAGCACTGGGATCAGCCCCATTTATCCAACTCAAATATCAATATTCTAGTGTAGGTTTTTAAGACCACTCTCCTGCTCTGCAACTAAGAGGCTTTTCTCCTCTCAGCATTTCCCATTCCAGTCCTCTTACATATCTCTGCCAACTTACTCTTTCCAAAACTCATTTTCCTGTTCAGCGCCTCAGTGATACTGCCTGATCAATAGGCATAAGGGATTCTTTCATTTGGCATTCAAGGCTCTTTGTGATCTTGGAACAGCTTATTATACCAACCGTACTTTTGTTACTCCTCTGCACATCACCTCTGAGTCAAGTGGTCCCAAAACATTCCCTGCCCCTTCTTATCACAATCGCAACATCTCGACTTTTGACGTGCAATTAATTCCCCAGACTCGATTGCCCTTGCCTAATGAAATTC
This sequence comes from Aepyceros melampus, assembly GCA_006408695.1. Classification (NCBI taxonomy): domain Eukaryota; kingdom Metazoa; phylum Chordata; class Mammalia; order Artiodactyla; family Bovidae; genus Aepyceros; species Aepyceros melampus. Next base: position 122,973 of record SJXQ01008319.1, on the reverse strand, counting down.
TACACATCCTGATGTCATTACCTACTTTAGGAAGCTGTGTTCATTTTCCCTCCCCAGCTAGGATAGTTCTCTCCTCTGAACTAAGGGACTATCTGGTTTATACCTACATTAACATTTACTAAGTGTGTACCTATTTGTTTGTCATTGTGCCACCTGTCTTTAACCATCTTTCCACCTTCAGGCCTGTTTATAAACATCACAAGGACCATACTTTTTATAAATTGTTGTTTCTCATAGTACCTGCTGATCATTAAATAAAGGTTCAAAAATATTTGTTTCAGTGAGTGATTAGAAAGTAGTGTAACAATGGATTTTTGTTCTAGACTACCACTGTCTTCAATCTTTGTACTTCTAGCCAGAACTTATGGAGTATCCATTGGTTGAAGGCACAAACAAAACCCCTACATGTTTAATACAGACTGTCTAAAATAAGAGAGTATATTCTACTGCCTTTGGTCATGGTTGAGTTTCTTTCACATTTACCAATCTAAGAATTTATGGTTAGGATGATCATGTAAGCCAGTTTGCATGTGACAAACCTGGCTTTTATGTTTTCAATTGTTGATACCCTTCTCTCTCTCATTCTCAGAAGAGTTCTGGTTTAGATGAGAAATTATACAGTCACTCTCTTTGAGGACCATTTTTATTGACAAGTGAAAATATTTACCTTATACCTTGTATTTGTTTTCTTAAACTGGCTAGTATGGAAGCTTCAGGTTAGTCTAGAAACCAAACCAACCAACAGACAGACATAAAAGCAAGAAAGCAAGGCACAGGGAAAAGAGCTACCAGGGAAGCCGTGTAAAAAAGGAGACACCAACAGACAAAAAAAAAAAAAAAAGTAGGAAAACAAGCAAACAAAACACAAGCCCCAAAGGTTAAGTCATTTGAAGTAGGAAAGGATAAAACATAAAGCTACGTATCATTGGGAGAGATTTTCTTAGCCTTCATTTTTTTCTTTTGTCTCCAAGGAATTCTTCATTAGACTCAATTTAAGCCTTGAATTTGAGATTTTGCATTCTCCATTGGTAAGCACATCTATTAAAAAGCAATGTATTCACATATACTCCCTGGCATCAGGAGGCTCTGTGTATTCACCACTAGCAGTGGACATCACGCCAGGAGAACCTGACTCCGGGTGGAAAAGGATTAAAAAAAAATAATTTGAGCAATGCCAAGAAAAAACAACAACAACAACAACAACAAAAAAAACCACTACCACATAATTCTTTTCTGTACTCTGCGGTTTGTTTTACTTAGGAAAGCGGCCTGGTTTTACCCTGCAGCACGCATTCATTACTGTGATCTTTGACTGGCAGATGCAGAGTAATAGGATGCATATTTTAGTGCTTATTATAAACCCTGTCCAAAAACAACTTGACAAATTTGTGATTTCGACAATATCTCATTTTGCTGGCTGCAGTGCTCTGTGATTGTCTGGCCCACGTGGCTTCCAGATTATGCATACCACCAATACTTCTCATTAAAATGGCCACAGTTCACCAGTTTCGGTAGCTTGGAACGAACTTGGAATGAATTATTATACAACAAAGAGGCTGCTGTCATGCAGAACAAAAGACAAGCAAAAGAGAGCTTTGGCTTAATGAGGCTAAGTGAGTGTCTCCCCTGCATCACAGCTACTTGACGGCCTTTGAGCATGGATTTTTTTCTCCACAGGCCAAAACCTTTGGTCTATTATTTTGTGTTTATGCACCTTGAGGCTAATATACATTTTAATATGCTTCACATGGAGAAAAAAAAATCAGCCGTTAGATTAGAACATGTGCACTCCCTGTTAAATTAATGACAACCGAACATAGAGATAAATTTAGGTTTTCATATTTAATTATAGCACACTGCAGTACGTTTAGCAAGGATAAATTGCACTATTATTATGCTTCATTTTTTTTTGACATCTTCTCCTATTAACGGTGCATACTTGCCCCCACCCCAACACCCTGTACCATGCTAGCATCTCTCTATACATCACCCTTCCCTCAACATGACTGAATCTTAGCCACTGCACTGAAAGCTGTATTATTTTATTTGTTAAATTTGCTGAGAGAACAAATGCTATTTTGGCATATCTGTAAAATGAATAAGAATGTAATTTGTAAGAGAAAAGTGATAACTTGTCTAAGGCTACTTCAGTTGTCACTCCTTTCTGCTGTATCAAATTGCAGTGATGGAGTTGAGTCCTCTCTCTTTCTGATCTACCAAAGGTGTGCAGCATAGCCCATGCCTCCAAATAGGTGATATTTCACCATGACTCAGAAAATTTCCATATAAAGAAGTAAGCGTAACAATCTCAAGAAAACCCAATAATTTTGTCACTCTTTGGAACTTTCTCTGTTGATGTGAATCCATTTGTTACAGAAATGGAACACTTTAAGTAGTGAGAAGTTTTAGGTTACTACCTGTCCAGTGGTCTTCAAAAAAATTAACAAAACCGATAGAGATTATGAATATTGCTGTTTATTCTTCCAAGGCCGCCAAAGTAGGAACAGATTGTTAATGCAACAGAAATGTCAAAATGGACTTTTCATGTAGAATGACATGATGACTCTTAGGTCTTTTTCACTTGGGGGCTGTGACTTTACCTTCCATTAATGGAGTGCACTTGTTCCCTGTTACATCTGGAACATATAGTTTACTTCATCTACTAGTTAATTAAGTTCTGGTTGGTTGCCCAGAATCAAAAAAATTCTTCTACTACATTTGTGTAAAGCAGAAAGTCAAGCACTTGTGTATGTATCTACTTTGCTGCTAAGTCACTTCAGTCGTGTCCGACTCTGTGTGACCCCATACACAGCAGCCCATCAGGCTCCCCTGTCCCTGGGATTCTCCAGGCAAGAACACTGGAGTGGGTTGCCATTTCCTTCTCCAATGCATGAAAGTGAAAAGTGAAAAGTGAAGTCACTCAGTCGTGTCCAACTCTTTGTGAGCCCATGGACTGCAGCCTACCCAGGCTCCTCCATCCATGGGATTTTCCAGCCAAGAGTACTGGAGTGGGGTGCTGTCGCCTTCTCCGATGTATCTACTTTAAGGATGTAGATATAGCATGTGCGCTCGGTTGTGTTCAGCTCTCTGTGACCCCATGGACTCTAGCCCTCCAGGCTCCTCTATCCTTGGGATTTTCCAGGCAAGAATACTGGAGTGGGTTGCCATTTCCTCCTCCAGGGATCTTCCCCACCCAGGATCAAACCCGAGTCTCTTGCATCTCCTGCATTGGCGGGCAGAAGGAAACATGCATGACAAGCATTTCTTGTCCTTCTGCCTTAAAACATTACTTGAATTATTATTGTCAAAGGCCTTAAAGTCAGAGAATATTGTTCCAAAATCTGAGAGTCAGAAGTTCAGCTCTGGAGTTATCCTGAAAGGACCGTTTATTGGATATTTGATTATGGTTATACATATCGGGTTTGATGACCAGAGAAGCAAATCAGGAATAAAGATTACCATGTAGGAAAGGTCTGCAACTGGGAACACTGTATACACTAAAGGAGTCAGTCCTTGTTGGCTGGGGGATACCTCTTCTTGACGACACAGAAAGGCCGCCTATACATACTTACTAAGAATAACTCGAGCTTCCCTGGTGGCTCAGTGGTAAGGAATCCACCTGCCAATCCAGAAGACACAGGTTTGATCCTGTGTAAGAAAATCCTACATGTTGTGGGTCACCTAAGCCTGTGTAACACAACTATTGAGGTTATGCTGTAGAGCCTGGGAGCTGCAACTACTGAGCTCATGTACCACAACTAGTGAAGCGCATGAGCCTAGAGCCTGTGCTCCGCAACAAGAGAAGCCACTGAAACGAGAAGCCCGCCCATGGCAACTAGAGGGGAGCCCCTACTTGTTAGAACTAGAGAAAAGCCCATGTAGCAATGAAAGCCCAGCACATAAATAATTTAATAAAAGAAAAAAGAATAGCAGTCTCTTTGCCCAAATTCTGGTAGAACAAAAATGTGTAAGATAACATATAAGAAAAGGCTCTACAAAGTTGGGTGATAAATTTTATTTTCAGAATGCTTTTTGGTTTATAATTTTGCTCATATCAGAAAATAAATCTACAAGGTAATGAATAGCTATTTCCTGGTAATATGCTATGGTTAAAAAAAAGTTCTTATGATTAAAAAGAATTAATTTTTAATCTGTGAATACTTGACAGACTTAAATCCTAAGAAAATCCTTGTAGAATATAGATGAGAATATATTTGCTCTTTTATAGTTGTTGACACTGTCACTACGTTCAAGGGTCTACCTAATTGCTGCAGTCATTGGATGATGCTAAAATGTCTTGCTCACGAGTCTAGCTCCATGCATCCTTGAGGTTTCTTTGGATAAAAGGTTCAAATGTCTCAATCAGTGGTGGTCATCATGTCACTTTTCTGGGTTTATTTCCTTTGCAGTTCAAACAGTGTACTCAATTGGTTAAGTATTCTCAGTTTCAAATACTCGCCATTAGTTATTTTGGTGTGTTTAAAGCAAATGCTAGGTACTCCTCTTCTTATATAACTGTTCTACCAAGCAGGATTTCAAAAATACATCTTGTTATAAATAACTTTAGCGAGTGAAAGTGACTCCTTTTTAAAATAAATACAATATTTAAAAAGAATGTATACTGTACCTAGGAAGTGTACGTATTAGGTTAAAAACCAGGAAACTAAATTAGATCTAAATGTAATTCCAGTTTTGTTCAAAAAACATGTATGTGTGGACAGAAAGAAACAGCTATGATGATACCCATATATTAACTGGCATTTCTTAGAGCAGACATTCTGGGAGATTTTGGTTTCCTGCTTTTTCTTTTCTGTATTTCCTCAATTTCCCATAGTGAACATAAATATTTTATAGTGACAAAGTCTAAAAATGAAAGTAGTAGCGTTAGAATGTTTTGTAGGAGTCTCTAAAGAATATTGATCAAATATTTCATCAAAACAGTCCTTGGAAGAACCAAATTTAAAAGAATCAAGACTATTCAAGTGGCAGAAAGCACAATCAGGAAGGGTGTAAAGAACTGGCAGTATTTAGCTTATAGAATAAATTGAACTTAGTTTAGCCACAAAAGAAAGTCTGAAGAAAAATTGCTACTTTTTAAAAAATATATATTATTATATAAAGTTTTTATTTTTTAAAGAGTACAGTTTTCTAAGTCTACCACTGAAGAAGGGAAATTAAATCAATACAAAGAAGCTAAATCTGATAGGAGTTATGTGAATAAGCTATTTGAATAGGACTGAAAAAACAGTCCCTAGAAACTTCTTTTTTTTTCTTTTATCTTTATTTTTTCCTTTGGTCTTTGAGAAAAAGAGAGATTCTCATGTATCTATAATTCTAAATTAGTAGAACTATGTATATATATAGTTATGGATGCTAGTTTCTTTTCCTTCCCTAATGTTACATGAAGTTTCTTTAAAATGCATTCACCAGAATTCTCATTAGCTATTAAGGTAACACCAGAAATATTTGGTGAAATCCTACTGAAAATAGATTTATTTTTCCTTAACGTAATGTGTTATTATTTTTGGTGCACATGGTGTTCTCTGAATGCAAGTTGATTCAAAGAACTTTGTAGTCTAAATCCTGTTCTCGCCACATAATAAAGGGATAGATCTTAAATCTTGAGTACCTCAAATCGCTTCCAAACAACCAAGTAGGCATCCAAAGCAGTTCTTCCACTTGCCATTTTACTTGAGAGCTCCTGAGTAATTCTTTTTTTCCCAGCTTTATTGAAATGTACTTTGACAGATAAAACTGTAAGATATTTAAAATGTACAATGTGATTATTTGATATTTGTATACATTGTTAAAGGATCCCTCCCTCACTGCAGAGTTAATTAATACACTTATCACCTCACATATTTACATTTTCTTTTACTTTTGTGATGATATTTAAGTCTTACTTTCTTAGTAAATTTCAGTAATATAATACAGTGTTATCAACTATAGCCATCACTTATACATTAGTTCCTCAGACTTTATTCATTTTTTAAAATATAAATTTATTTATTTTAATTGGAGGTTAGTTACTTTACAATATAGTATTGGTTTTGCTATACATCAGCATGAATCCACCACAGGTATACATGTGTTCCCCATCCTGAACCCCCCTCCCTCTTCCCTCCCGGTATGCGAGACTTTATTCATTTTATCACTAGGTTTGCACCTTTCACCAACTTCTCTCAATTTCCTCCACCAACCTCCTCCCAGCCCCTGGCAAGCACATTTCTACTCTGTTTCTCTCAGTTTGATTTTTCTTTTTCCTTTTTATCTAGAGTTAACATATAATTGATATGTGTAGTATTTGTCTTTGTCTGTCTTGCCTATTTTACCTAGTCAAATGCCCTCAAGGTTCATCCATTTTGTTGCAAGTATCAGAATTTCCTTTCTAATGGCTGAATAATATTCCTGTGTGTGTGTGTGTGTGTGTGTGTGTGTGTGTTTGAAAACTTCTGCGGGGAACATAGGATGCAGGTATCTCTTCAAGAGCTCCTGAGTAGTATTTGAATGTGATTTTCAAATACCCAGGATACTGGCTTTTGGTAGGAGGTCATGGATACACATTGCAGTTACTTGTCTTAGAGGTCAATAATTGCTTAGTTGCCCACAGGATATATTCTGTTGTATTTCAAAGGGAATTCAGTTAACATGGCACAGAAACCTCAGGCCACCTATAATCATCGTTCATCAGCTTAGGATAGCTATTGAATCCCTACTATTTGTCAGACATTGCCCTAGACAATTCAATTCAGTTCAGTTCAGTCACTCAGTCGTGTCCAACTCTTTGCAACTCCTTGGACTACAGCACACCAGGCCTCCCTGTCCAACACCAACTGATGTCCATTGAGTTGGTGATGCCATCCAACCATCTCATTCTCTGTCATCCCCTTCTCTTCCTGCCTTCAGTCTTTCCCAGCAGCCGGATCTTTTCCAGTGAGTCAGTTCTTCGCATCAGGTGGCCAAAGTATTGGAGTTTCAGCTTCAGCATCAGTCTTTCCAATGAATATTCAGGACTGATTTCCTTTAGGATGGACTGGTTGGATCTCCTTGCAGTCCAAGGGATACTCAAGAGTCTTTAACACCACAGTTCAAAGCATCAATTCTTTCGTGCTCAGCTTTCTTTGTAGTCCAACTCTCATATCCATACATGACTACTGGAAAAACCATAGCTTTGACTAGATGGACCTTTGTTGATAAAGTAATGTCTCTGCTTTTTAATAAGCTGTCTAGGTTGGTCATAGCTTTTCTTCCAAGGAGCAAACGTCCTTTAATTTCATGGCTGCTGTCACCATCTGCAGTGATTTTGGAGCCCCCCCCGAAATAAAGTTTCTCATGGTTTCCATTGTTTCCCTGTCTATTTGCCATGAAGTGATGGGACCAAATGCCATGATCTTAGTTTTCTGAATATTGAGTTTTAAGCCAACTTTTTCACTCTCCTCTTTCACTTTCATCAAGAGGCTCTTTAGTTCCTCTTCACTTTCTGCCATAAGGTGGTGTCATCTGCATATCTGAGGTTATTGATATTTCTCCTGGCAATCTTGATTCCAGCTTGTGCTTTATCCAGCCCAGCATTTCTCATGATGTACTCCGCTGAACTGACTGCATATAAGTTAAATAAGCAGGGTGACAATACACAGCCTTAACGTACTCCTTTCCCAATTTGGAACCAGTCTGTTGTTCCATGTCCAGTTCTAGCTGTTGCTTCTTGACATGCATACAGGTTTCTCAGGAGGCATGTCAGGTGGTCTGGTATTCCCATCTCTTGAAGAGTTTTCCACAGTTTGCTATGATCCACACAGTCAAAGGCTTTGGCATAGTCAATAAAGCAGAAGTAGATGTGTTTCTTCCCTGGTGGGTGAGAAGTTAAAGCGTCTGCCTACAATGCAGGAGACCTGAGTTCGATCCCTGGGTCAGGAAGATCCCCTGCAGAAGGAAGTGGTAACCCACTCCAGTATTCTTGCCTGGAGAATCCCATGGATGGAGAAGTCTGGTAAGCAAAAGTCCATGGGGTCGCAAAGAGTCAGACAAAACTGAGTGACTTCACTTCACTTTCATTTCACTTCACTTCAGATGTGTTTCTGGAACTCTCTTGCTTTTGTGATGATGTGACGGGTGTTGGCAATTTGATCCCTGGTTCCTCTGCCTTTTCTAAATCTAGCCTGAACATCTGGAAGTTCACAGTTCACGTACTGTTAAAACCTGGCTTGAAGAATTTTGAGCATTACTTTGCTAGCGTGTGAGATGAGTGCAATTGTGTGGTAGTTTGAGCATTCTTTGGCATTGCCTTTCTTTGGGATTGGAATGAAAACTGACCTTTTCCAGTCCTGTGGCCACTGCTGAGTTTTCCAAATTTACTGGCATATTGAGTGCAGCACTTTCACAGCATCATCTTTGACAATTAGGACACATCAGTAAACATAAGTCCTATCCTTTTAGAACTTATATTCAAGAAAGGGGACATAAAGATGAACATTAAGGATAACAAGTGACAGTATGTTACAAGACAAGTATGTACAAGAAAGTATGTTACAAGGGCTATGTAAACAGAATAGAGTAGGACAAAGTCATCAAAAGTATGGGAGTGAGGAGACTGGTTGCAGTTCATTGAGAAGGTGACATTTGAGCACAGTTGTGAAGGATGTGAAGAATAAGCCATGTAGACACCTGTGAAGAGGTTTTCAAGCCAAAGGAGCAGGCAGTGCGAAAGCCTGAAAAAACAGCAAGGAGCAGTGTGTTGGAGTAGAATGATTGGGAGAAGTAACAGATAAAATCAGGGAAGTAAGGCAGAGTAGAGCCAAGGTGCCCATCTTTATGCCCAACTTAGTTCCCCTCATGAACCTACTGGTCATTTTCTGTGTCCATGTGCCCTGTTGTCTCTCAAGCTTCCAAGTTTAGTTTGACGTACACTTATCCAGCTTCCATTATCTGTCAGGAACTGTGCCGGAAAATGCAAGCACCTCCTCCATGAAGCCAGGTCCCCATAATAGCACCTGTCTGTTTGATAGTATAATAAGGCTTGCATATGTCATGTGTACTCAGAGGAGAGCCTTCCTTACCCTCCATGTGTTTGCAAACCTACATGACTTAAGGCCCACTATCGGCTCACACCGATGTTTAGATTTGTGGACACATGCGTAATTGCTCAGTCACGTCTGACTTTTGCGATACCATGAATTGTATCGCAATACTGGAGCAGGGCAGAAGGAAATGGCACCCCACTCCAATACTCTTGCCTGGTAAATCCCATAGACAGAGGAGCCTGGTAGGCTACAGTTCATGGGGTTGCAAAGAGTCAAACACAACTGAGTGACTTCACTTTCACTTTTCACCTTCATGCATTGGAGAAGGAAATGGCAACCCACTCCAGTATTCTTGCCTAGAGAATCCCAGGGACAGAGGACCCTGGTGGATAGCGGTCTATGGGGTCACACAGGGTCGGACACTACTGAAATGACTTAGCAGCAGCAGCAGCAGCAGCAACTGGAACAGGCTGCCATTTCTTCTAAGGGATCTTCACGACCCAGAGATTGAATCCTGGCTCTTGCATCTCCTGTATTGGTAGGCAGATTCTTTGCCCCTAGCCACTTGGGAAGCCCCATGTTCATATTTGTAGTATAACACAAAACTAAATTACTTGCGTATTAGAAAAACTGATACTACAGTTAACTGAATGAGCTGCACTTTCATGACAAGCCAGGAACATCTCTATTCTCTCTCAAACCCAGTGGGTTCTCTTTTTGCTTTTGGATAAAACCCTAGGCAGATCCCAGAGTTCTTCTGGTCACTCATTCTCAGATGTTAAGGTTAAACCCAAATTCTAGGGAGATAAGTTTTAAATACTGGAAGTCCAAGATTTTTCAAATCCATAAATAAAACTCAGTCTTTGGATTTGATGCTATTTTATTGTTCTATTGCATATATGGAAGTTGTATTATTGAGTTTTTCACAATGTTTTGACTTTTCTTTGATTCACCTTATGAAACCACTTTAATAATAATTATTTTTATTTTAATAACTTGTTCCCAGTAGAATGAAAAGTACTTTGCAGCCTTCTAAAAATCCCATTTACTTAATCAATTGATTGCTGTAACATCAGAAATGAGGAAGAAGTATCTGAGGCACCAGGACTTGCGCAGCACTAATGAACCAAAGCTGGCATGGATCAGAACAGGGCCAATGGAATTTCAGGATTCCTAATTAGGAACTATCTCAGGCTAAACAAGATTCATGAATCCACAAAGCTTCAGAAGAAGTATGCAGTTGTGACATAATTCTTTCTTTCTTTCTTTTTTTCAAAAAGATCAAACTAAATGACAGAATTTCCAGATTTCTTAAAAAAAAGTTGAAGTGGAATGACCTTGGTATTTTATTCTATGACTAATGTTACTGTATTACTGTCCATGAGTTTTTTGGTGAAAGTAAAATGTGTCTAACTAAGTCAGCCATGTGAGTAGGATCAGTGAAAGCTGGTCGCTGCTCCTGCATAATAACCCACAAGTGGTCATAAAGTCAGACGGGCTCTCGGTTTTCTAAATCCCTGGAAAATGCATCGCCTTATTAGCAGACACCAACTTGAGTGACTCCCTTAGAGACTCCCAATTAACTAAGCTTCTAGACTAACATCATTAATACTTCCCTCTTATTAGTTCATGTATAGATAGATATATACACACATATATACACATATTTTATATATATATCATATATATATATATATAATCAACAAACATTCTCAACACTTTGTCACCCTAAAACCCAACCCATATGTATATTTTCTGGTAGTAAATGAGAAAGAATGAAAGTAATGCAGTTTATTAAGCAATTAATCTTAGAAGCAACACAGCACACAATAGCTCACAAGCACATGAGATTATATTTGCTGCTGTTTTCAGTCACTTCTATTTATGCTTCTAACTGGATAAACTCATCATGCCCCCTACTGCTTAGGAGCAATACTACCACAGTGTAACACAACACAACGCACCCTGGTATCCTCCGGAGATTTATTCCAGGCCATATGCTATCTTTCAGAATGCTTGTTGAACAACGTTGTTCGTCTCCCCTTGGTCAGCAATGCCAGGATAAATCTGTGGAGTCATGCTGGCAGAAGAAATGGCCTCCAATCGGCAACAACAAACAAGTTCCTTATTACTGACCCCACCATCTGTCCCACTTTCCACGTGCCACACTTCACACAGGAACAGGTTTCAGCCAGGCCACATTCAGTGTGCAGCCAACATCCACCAGCAGGGTCAGCTTGAATACTCAGGTTGTATCTGTGCTTAGCCCCATACCTAGCTAACATCCTTCATCCGGACTGAAACGTGGTTGGTGGACACTGAGAAAGTCCTTTGAGAGCTCCACTGCTGATCTGCGAGTGTTCACTAACATCTTGGATCAGGCATGTGTAGTCAGTGAAGCCATCAGTCTCTCTGTGGGAAAGGCAAAAGTAGGTGTTACGTTACGTTACGTTACGTTACGTTACGTTAAGGTGTATACCCACCAAGACCACTCTGCTTGTAGGCAGTGGGAATGAAAGCAGTGCTGCCTGGCACATTAACTATTAACCCTTTAAAAACTGTGTAGAATAGCCAGACATATTCCCAAGATGAAGCAATTTCCTAAAGGCTCATTTTATAAAGAGGTAGGTGATCCTACGTGTTCTCTGTTGTAGTCTCAGTATTAATCAGTCTCAATATTTATCCCCACTTCCAGTGTATCTTCAGTGCTGAAAACATCACATTTGGTGACAAGAATTAAAAAAAAAAAAAAAAAAAGCAGTGCTCTCAAACCAGCCATACCAAAGTAAGTGTGCCAAGAGCATATTATGGAAAAACTGATAGAGATACAGAGCTGGCAGAATGTCCTCAGAGGAGCACAGTGAGGGCAATTGTCTTTTCCTGTTAAAACCATAATGAGAAAGCTTACTGAAAAGTTCTATTAGGTGTTTATGTATTTAAAAAAAGAAAAAGAAAAACTCTTCCTCTGTCTGGAATTTAATGCTACACAAAGTACTGAATAGTCAAGCTTCAAGAGAGATGATAAACCTGGAAGAATTACATTACTACCCAAAGTATTTGTCATTGTACAGCAATTTAAAATTTAACAACCACATTAAACACCAAGCTGAATCAATAGTAATATGTTCTGTCTCTCCAAGGCAGATGTTTAAATCTGCTGAAAACATTATGGGGTTGTGGGGCATGGTATTAGGTGGGACATGTGTCACTGAGGCTGGCACCCAGCATAGTCAGCTCTGGGAAGACACTATAATCTTAGCATTTTTTAATGACCCACTATTCCACAGCTACAAAAGACCTCCAAACACTACACAGTGCTGTGGTACCAACAGCTGAACAATTAACATGCTTCAAAGTGAACCATTTAATTGGCATTTGCTGTATGATTCCTTAAGCTTCATGAGAAAAATTAACAGGCAAATCACCTTTGGAAAATATCATAATTATGGAATGGAGAGATTTGTTAACTGAGACTTTCTTTGATTTGCATCACTTTTAAATATTATAGTGTTTATTGTCCATTTTATTCTTTCTATTCTGAGACAACCTTGTGAACTACTCTTTTCTGGTGTTCAGTTCAGTCAGTTCAGTCACTCAGTCGTGTCCACTCCCTGCAACCCCATGAACCACAGCACGCCAGGCCTCCCTGTCCATCACCAACTCCCGGAGTTCACTCAGACTCACGTCCGTCGAGTCAGTGATGCCATCCAGCCATCTCATCCTCTGTCATCCCCTTCTCCTCCTGGCCCTAATCCCTCCCAGCATCAGAGTCTTTTCCAATGAGTCAACTCTTTGCATGAGGAGTTTGTACTGGAGTTTCAGCTTCAGCATCATTCCTTCCAAGGAACACCCAGGACTGATCTCCTTTAGGATGGACTGGTTGGATCTCCTTGCAGTCCAAGGGACTCTCAAGAGTCTTCTCCAACACCGCAGTTCAAGAGCATCAATGCTTCTGCGCTCAGCCTTCTTCACAGTCCAACTCTCACATCCGTACATGACCACTGGAAAAACCACAGTCTTGACTAGACGGACCTTTGTTAGCAAAGTAATGTCTCTGCTTTTGAATATGCTATCTAGGTTGGTCATAACTTTTCTTCCAAGGAGTAAGCGTCTTTTAATTTCATGGCTGCAATCACCATCTGCAGTGATTTTGGAGCCCAAAAAAATGAAGTCTGACAATGTTTCCACTGTTTCCTCATCTATTTCCCATGAAGTGATGGGACCAGATGCCATGATCTTCATTTTCTGAATGTTGAGCTTTAAGCCAACTTTTTCACTCTCCTCTTTCACTTTCATCAAGAGGCTTTTTAGCTCCTCTTCACATTCTCCCATAAGGGTGGTGTCATCTGCATATTTGAGCTTATTTATATTTCTCCTGGCAATCTTGATTACAACTTGTGCTTCTTCCAGCTCAGCATTTCTCATGATGTACTCTGCATATAAGTTAAATAAGCATGGTGACAATATACAGCCTTGACGTACTCCTTTTCCTATTTGGAACCAGTCTGTTGTTCCATGTCCAGTTCTAACTGTTGCTTCCTGACCTGCATATAGATGGCATAAACAAAGAAAGGAGCCAGTTGCTTTCAGCTTAGATTCCTTCCTTTTCTTTACAAATTTGATTCCGACATTCTTCCAAGGTCCCCCTTAATTGTGGCACATTCTTTTCATATCTTTTGACTCAGCATTTCTCATGATGTACTCTGCATATAAGTTAAATAAGCATGGTGACAATATACAGCCTTGACGTACTCCTTTTCCTATTTGGAACCAGTCTGTTGTTCCATGTCCAGTTCTAACTGTTGCTTCCTGACCTGCATATAGATGGCATAAACAAAGAAAGGAGCCAGTTGCTTTCAGCTTAGATTCCTTCCTTTTCTTTACAAATTTGATTCCGACATTCTTCCAAGGTCCCCCTTAATTGTGGCACATTCTTTTCATATCTTTTGGGTGGAATTCAGACTATTTCTGCTTGACTTGTCCAAATACTTGGTGTTTTCTTGGGTTCCAGCATGGTTTGTGACTGCAGTCATCAAGTGCTGAGTATAAATTTCTGTTCTGATAGCAGGAAGTTTCTGGGGGAAAGGCCTAAATGGGTAGGAAGTAAGAATTCTATCAGAGGAATTATTAAGGTAGTTCAATCTGGCCTGGTGAAATCTCTGTGTATCTAAAAAAGAAAGCAATGGATTTACTGTAATGGATTTGTGAGGCAGTACTTGGGGTAAATGAGAGCTCAGCTAAATCTTGGTACTAAGCATGGGGTCTGCTGCTCATTTTCTCGTCCGTAAAATGGGAATAATGGCAATACTTACATCAGAGGTTATTGTGAAGATTATAGGAAATAATGAAACATGTTTAACACAGGGTCTGGCACAATGAGCACTCTGGATTTTGTTATTTATGTCATGATTCCTAGCACTTTTAAAGCTTAGAGGTTATGAATAGAGATTCTAATTAGGGTCATGCTTGATTTCAAACCTTAATGCAATTCATTTTTACTGTGTAGACGCAGAAAGTAAATAAATGAATTGGCCTCAGCTGACTCGATTGGAAAATGAGACGCCTCAATTCCAGTTTTGACTTTCTAATGACTTAGCATGCTACCTTTGCAAATGATGTAAGCCTTTGGGCCTTGGTTTCCTAATCTCTGAAATGAAGGAATTGGACTCTATCAAAATCCTTTCCAGCTTAAAGAATGGTGATCTTGGATATACTCTCTCTTATGTATAGAAAATAACCATAGTCCATTGTGGAGGAATTTGAAAATAACAGAAAGCCTCTGTCAGTTTAATATTTCTCCTATTAACCTGTCATTTTTTAATGAAAATTCATCGGTAAAAATCCTCTCTAGACATCCTCTTTTAAAAGACAGCTGTCAATCAGTCAAGTTATTTATTGACTACCTAAAAGTGAATGGTATAGAAGGTATAAAACAAAAAAATCCTGCTGTAGGACCCTGAAATTTACTTGGAAAGAAAAAAATTACTACTGTCTTTTTAAATTTTCTTTTTCCATTTAATAAAGCCCAAATGGGCTTATCTGGTGGCTCAGTGGTAAAGAATGTGCCTATCAAGAAGGAGACTCAGGTTTGGTCCCTGGGTCAGGAAGATCCCCTGGAGAAGGAAATGGCAACCCCCTACAGTATTCTTGCCTGGAAAATCCCATGGACAGAGGAGCCTGGCAGGCTGTAGTCCATAGGGTCACAAAAGAGTTGGACACGACTTAGCAACTAAACAACAAGGACAACAACAACATGGTTTTTAAAGCAGTTAAATTATTTGAGACAATACAATTTTTTTAAAGTCAAGAGTGATCAGGAATCATTTAGGAAGTAAAAAGTACTTGTATCAGAAATCAAAGATAAACTATATGACTAAAACAGAACACCAAGTTTAGCTCTAAAGTAGCAGTTGGCATTGCAGTGTTTGTTGTCTAATAAAAGAGGATGACTAGGTTTGTCTTAAGAGACAACATTTTGTTCTTGGCAGGCACTTAATACTGGGAAATTTTGTTACATGGATCCATATTTAAGAAACATCCTTTAGTATAATGTACAATGCCTACAGCTGCTATTTTGTGAAAGACACAAAAATGTCTTTCAATTAACTACATCATTCCAATTCTTAGTAGAAGCTATAGTGAAAGATTAGTCTCTCAGTCATGTCCAAATCTTTGAGACCCCATGGAATGTATCCTCCAGGCTCCTCTGTCCCTGGGATTCTCCAGGCAAGAATACAGAAATGGATTGCCATTCCTTTCTCTATGGGATCTCCCTGACCCAGGGATTGAACCTGTATCTGCTGCAGCTCCTGCATTGCAGGCAGATTCTTTACCACTGACCCTAGCCAAGTCAGCTCAGTAAAAGTATATATATGCAGAGCTGAGCTAATAAACTCTACGATTATTGCTTCATGGTGGCCAAACAATGCTTTAGAGAAACCTAGAAAAATGGTGGATTAAGTTGCCCTTTAGGAAGATTTTTTTTTTAATATCAATTATTTCTGAGACACTTTTTAAATAAAAAAAGTACATGAGATCCTGCCTATAAGAAGTAACCCACCAGCCACTATTCACCTTTGTGTAAATTATTCCGTTAGATTTTTACCATTTATACTCTCAACATTGGGTTACTCTTCAATACTAGTTCTACTGAGAGAAGATACATGTCAAAGTCAGTACTGACATACTTCATCATTAGGCCTAGGACTTCTTTGAAAAAGAAACATTCAGCTTGTCCCAGCAGAACTGGGCAGAACTTTCTAAAAGTATGTAGTAAAAATTCACCGCTAAATCACCAACCACCAACTTCTAAAACTTAATGTCAAAATGAAAAATTTAAGTAGTGAACATCTACTTATATTTTAAGATTTAACCAAATGATAACCTTTTCTAGGAAACCTTTGTTAACACAAGTTCCTCTTTTCCTCCAAAACTATGTAAAGTTTTATATATGTATATATAAATAAAAATACATGTAAAGTTTTATATATATGCATATTAAATCTATAACAACCCAGAAGATAATGATTGTTATTGTTGTCATTTTATATGAGGAAAATAGTATACAAAGAGGTTAAATAATTTGCCCTAAACTATCCAGTAGCAGCATAAAGAATTGTACTCAGCCAGTCTGGCTTCAGAATCCATGCTGACAATACTATGTTGTGTACAAAATGCAGTCTTATTTTAAACAGATCATTTACCAAAGGAAAACAAACATTTATGCTCAAATTTAATGAAAATGGTTATTTTCATTTTGAATTGAATAATAACTTAGTTTAAAAATTGGAGGCAATAATCTTCTCATTTCTTGAAAACTTATGATCAGCCCAGCACCAATTCTATAAAGTTCTGACTTGGTCAAAAGTCATTATCTATCAATAGAAGATAAGTAAATTATTATCAGTATAATATTGCTTCCCATAATTATATTATCGATGTAATGACCCTTAAAAACCAGTCTCCACCTATGTAGAATATAATTTTAAATTAAAAATGGAACCTAGAATGTATAAGTTCTGTGAATTCTGTGTATCACAGAAAGCTTCATACAATTGGAAAGTATTTTTAATTAAAATATATTATATGATAATATATAGCAGTTACATGGAAAGAAATTTAATATGTCTTATGCCATCAGTTCAGTTCAGTTCAGTCGCTCAGTCATGTCCAACTCTTTGTGACCCCATGAATCGCAGCATACACCAAAGCAAATTCCAAAAGGACTAAATAATTAGATATAAAAACAAACCAATGAATAGGTAGAAATTAAAACTGAATATTTATCCAACTTCAGCAATAGATTTAGGGAGAGTATAATAAACATGGCAGAGTTAATGTTTTTAATGTATTTAAGGTTAAATTAAAATTTTAAGAAATATACCTTGATAACTCTATAATCAAATTCATGAACAAAAGTACAACTAATAAAGAACATATAAAAGATTTTTAAACCCACTAGTTTTTGAAAAAAATTGAAGGAAAATAGATATCATTTTTACATCACATATCAAACAGGCAGCAGAAAAATCACATTTATGTATATTAATACAATATCAAGTATATCAGTATGTAACTGGTGATATTGTAAAAACTGATCACTTTGAAAATATTAATAGTTTCAACTCTTTGGAAAAGAAATCCTATAATCTGTGTGTGTGTATGCATGCTCAGTCGTGTGTGACGTTCTTGGCCCCATGAACTGTAGCCTCTGACAGGCTCCTCTGTCTATGGAATTTTCCGGGCAAGAACACTGGAGTGGGTTGCCATTTCCTACTCCAGGAGATCTTCCCGACCCAGGGATTGAACCCACATCTCTTGCATCTCCTGCATTGGCAGGCAGCTTCTCTACTATTGCACCACCTGAGAAACCCTTTTAATGAATTCTAAGGAAATAGTCCCAAATAATTTTTTTTAATGTGCACACAAGTTCACTTCACCATTATTTCATAATCAAATATAACTATAAAAACTTGGAAGCAATACGGAAAATTGATTAAATCATGGTACATCATTGAATAAAATATTTCAGTTTCTAAGCAGTGTTCTGGCACACTCCACATGATAAAATGCAAACTGAGTAAATATATTCTTGGTCATTTTACATCATGATGACCTGCACATGGAAAAGATGAAAGGAGGACCCATAAGAATGATAAGAAATTTTAGAGCATTAATTTTGTGTGTGTGTGTTTTACTTTTCTCCATGTTGGTTTTTTCTATAGTATTATTTTACCTTTATAATTGAAAAATATAGAAACAAGATGTTTTATGCATATTTCTTATGCTATAAGGATTTCCTGCATCTTTTTGAGTTTCTATCCTAGTAAACTATTCTATAGTCAAGTTAATGGATGTTAGTGAAATGATATAGTAGTTTATCTGTAGGGCAATTTTCTATCTCACTAAAGGGAAAAAGTTCTTAGCATTGTATTTTTTTATTATTAGTAACAGCTCTTGCACTGAAGTGTTAACCTCAATCATGATGTTCCTTTTGATGAAAGCATTAGCAGAGATTTAACTGATTGAACTAAAGAATGCTGAGATGTGAGAAAGTCTGATGAAGATAATGAAGGAATTACATTATTTGTGTGTATCTTTAAAAATATCTTTAAAAACAGTTTTTTTGTTCCCCTTCCCCCACCCTGGGCTTCTTTCTCCACGTTCCTCCCAATTTTAGTTGTGTTCACTCTTAATAATGTGGTAACTGTAGGTCACAGAAATCTTTTCAAATATATTTCAAATTATAGACACCTTAGCAACCAAGCCAAAGTAAATAAAAGTTTTGTACTATAAGAAAAAATACATTAAGGTAACCCTAGATACTATAATAATTTAGTTTTTAATGATCTTTCTTCATTGCTAGTCCAACTGAGCATAATATGAAAGGTGGATTTCCTTCCCGTTATGGCTGGACCTCGACTTGTTGTAGCCTCATTCTTTAGGAGACTATATTTTGAACTTCTCAGTAGGGGACATCTTGATTTCACCTCTGTATTGAGTCGTCGTACACAGTCATGTCATGACGACTGGCATTTGAACTCAAGTTTCTTCAGATGCTATGAACATTCACACACACACACACACACAAACACAAATAGTTGTCTCTTCAGCTTCCACTGCTCTCGACCTTCTCAGTGTCTTTCAGCTATCTTGCTCTGACATAGATCAGGGACCAACCATCTATGCTCCTTGTCCTTTTGTGCACATCCCATAACACTAACATTTCTCAGGTGGAGGTAGGAGAGATATTGATGACTGTTTTTTATGACTGCTGTTTAACAGAGTTAGTGAATATGGTGGTGCCTGAGTATTATTACATATGTGAAGAGTAACATTCTCTCTCAGATCCTCTTTGTGAGGATTATAGTAGGGAGAAAATACTGCATATTTTGCCTCACCCTTTCATGTAAGAATTATGAAGTATGACTCACTATAAACACATGAAAGCCAATAAGGATGAATGCCATATTATTGTGTTTGTCTTCCTTCTAGTGACCGATTACATCTTACTTGTAATCTTTTTCTGTGGAATTTTTTCAGGCTTCAAAATTCTATCACAAAACCTTTGAGTACCTTCTATATATAAAGTGGCATCTTATGTACTTTGTATGAAGTTAAACTCACTAGCATATTTTCCTCAACTCTATTTATATTTTAAAACTTATTACAGTGATTTCAATAGGTAATAACTGGATAAGTAGGTGATAATTGATAGATAGATAGATATTAAGAAAACTCAGAAGATAGATATTAAAGTGAGGAAA
Source organism: Aepyceros melampus (assembly GCA_006408695.1). Lineage (NCBI taxonomy): Eukaryota > Metazoa > Chordata > Mammalia > Artiodactyla > Bovidae > Aepyceros > Aepyceros melampus. Next base: position 103,187 of record SJXQ01008319.1, on the reverse strand, counting down.
ATAAAATGGAAAAAGAATGGAGTTATTAGGCAAAGGTCTATGCGTGGCCTTATGTTTGCTAATAAGAGAATATAGAGACTAAGACGCTAAGCTGCCTAGCAACTAATTGTGAGACTATTTCTAATTGGAGAAATCCAGGAATATTACAGGAATCTTTAGAACCACAGTTTGACAGAGGAGCCATATTTCACAGAATGAAGAAGTTCAAGGGGATTTAAGGTTGAGTAGAATGTGCAGAAGAACCTGAGTGCATCCGGTGCTGCTGTTATAAGGATTTCTTAAAGGAATAGTCATCCTATGGGTGGCATATTGAAGGGTTATTTGAGTGAGTAAGGCTAAAGTCCTATTGATTAAGATATGACTGAAGTAGGCCATGGGAGATAAGGCTTCCCAGGTGGTGTTAGTGATAAAGAATCCGCCTGCCAATGCAGGAGACACAAGAGATGCAGGTTCGATCCCTGGGATGGGAAGATCCCTTGGAGTTGGAAATGGCAACCTGCTCCAGTATTCCTGCCTGGAGAATCCCAATGGATAGAGGAGCCAGGCAGGCTACAGTCCATGGGACTGCAAAGAGTTGGACACGACTGAGCAACTGAATGTGCACGTGTGTGCGTGCATGAGCACACGCGCACGTGCACACACACACACACACGATAAGGTCAAGGCCTGAAACTAGGGAAGTGCAAAGAAGATAGAGGGGAAAAGCGGATAGGAGAGAACTGAGAGGATAAATGAGCTGTACTTGTTGATCAACTAGAAAGCAAAATGAGAAGTTGGAGACTGTGCTAAGATTTCTAAACTCTGTGTCTCCGTGATTAGATCCATGATTGTGAAGAGGAAGACAAGAACTCTATATAGCCATCCCAGGTGGTGCTAGTGGTAAAGAACCCACCTGCCAATGCAGGATGGAGACATAAGAGAGGTGGGTTAGATCCCTGGGTGGCAAAGATCTCCTAGAGAAGGGCATGGCAACCCACTCCAGTATACTTTCTGGAGAATCCCACAGAGAGAGGAGCCTGGCGGGCTACAGTCCATGGGGTTGCACAGAGTCAGACACAACTGAAGCGATTTATCATATAGGAAGAAGTTAAAAATTTGAATCTAGAGCTCAACAAGTGAAGCGTTTTAAGAACACAGAAGGCTCTTTCAGAATCCTCTGTAGGCTTACAAGAATGATTACAGAATGACAGGTTCTCCGAGGAACTACTTGTGGCCTGCCAAAATCTGGATGGGCTCCAGTGGGAGAGGACAGTGAAATTGTATGTGGTTTCGCATCTCTATCCACATGCTAAATGTCTCCTCTTCCTGATAGATATTGTTCTGTAGCTTATGAAATTAAAATATCGTTCCAGGAACTATTGACTTCGATCTCCAGCAAGAAAAACAACAACAACAATAAAACCAAAACAAGGAAACTGTAAAGGCATCAAAGTTAGCATGGTACATTCCCAGACTTCTGTTCATTGCAGAAACCGACGAGCTCTGATTCAGGTTGCAAGAGTCTGATATATTGCAATGTTCCTGCCATGCAAGCAGGCAGCATTCCCTCCCCAAGTCCCGTAAGAGCACTTTACATTTTCTTCCCATCTTTCAGCTCATAAACATGTTTCTCTTCAGAACACACACCATATGCCATTGGAAAAGGGTTGTAAAGTTTTATAGATATATTTGAGAGTATTATAAGAGTATAATAAAGCAAAAGTAATGCAAAGGAATGGGAATTATTGAACAATGGAATTAAAATATTAGGCACGGATAACTCTAACCACATCCAGCTTCTGTTTGTGCAATCCATAAAAACCCAGAACTCTTGTTTAGTTCAAAGATATGAAGCCTTTGAGTTGGGCTTTAAAAAAATGAGTAATGGCTATATTTTTTTAAAGAGTATGTTTCTGTATTATCTTAAATACCATATATGAAGCTCTGTGTATTTGGAGGTGAGAAAATTTATTCTCTTTTGTACCTCCTTGGGAGTTTTCCTTTTTCTGAAAAGATTAATTACATTCATTTATTAGCTTTTATTGAGTTGTCTGTACCAGTGAGAGTGTAGGAGGGTCTCGAATAGAATAACTAATTCCTATTCCTAAGAAGCATGTAGTCCAACATGAATCAACAGTCATTCCATTCATTTATTCACTAAGCACTTATTAAATACCTACTACTACATGCTTGGTTCATCCAAAATCAGCTATACAGACAAGGTTTATTATTACAATATGTAGCATCATGGGGGTGAGATTAACAGCTTTCATTTAATATGCTTTTTCCATAATCCAAGATGTTCAAGAAAGCTTGGCCACAAGTTAGTGTTTCAAAAGACAGGCAGCACAGAGGTATATAACACAAGGCAATGACTCCAGAAATGGCAAAGTTGGAGTCAAAGTTCTCATAAGGACCTGGAAAATGTGTAGCAGGCAAATTAGAATTGGACAGATGCCAGTAAGAAACTGCAAAAGATGCTAATTATTGAGATTGTTTTAACCTGATGCGAGTAATAAAGCTTAATGGGGATGGAGGGAAATGATTTGACAATGACCTTTCCAGCAGCCTTCAAGTAGGGCTTGTAGAGGAATCAATGACTATGTCATAAAATAATAAGGAAAGGAACAAAATAATAAGTATTTGTGTGGCTTTGTAGGGAAAAAGTAAGATACAGAAATATTATATAGAAAGATGGAGCCAGACAATGAGAGATTTATAGCTCTGCTCATAAGCTTCAGTTGTCCGCTTTGTCAACCAAAACTCTAACTCTGTAGCTTAGCACTGAAGGATCTCCAGTATCTAAACCCAGGCTCCTCAGCATACTACAACATTGTTCTCATTCGTAAACCTGGAGCCCCAAATAAGCTTTTGTCTGTGTTTTAAGTGTTAGTCACTCAGTCGTGTCCAACTCTTTGCAACCCTATGTACTATAGCCTGCCAGGCTCCTCTGTCCATGGAATTCTCCAGGCAAGAATACTGGAGTGGATTGCTATGCCCTCCTCCAGGGAAGCTTCCTGACTCAGGGATTGAACTCAGGTCTCCTGCATTATAGTGGATTCTTTATCATCTGAACCACCAGAGAAGCTGTGTTGTCTGTGTTTACATGCTCTCTATTTTCTCTTTCTTCTTTGCACACATTATCTCATCATTTGCAATGTCTTTTCTCTGTATGCCATAATGTCCAGACCCTGAACATGCTTTAGGACCTTGTTCATGTTTAGGAAGACCTGCCTTATCTCTCCAACTAAAACATCATTTCTCTTGCATGACACTCTATTTCAATGATAGTGTTCTTTATGCCAGTCTCCTTTTCTATTAGACTGTAAACTTTTGAAGGGCAACATTCAAGTATGATTTCCCTTGGAGTTTTTTCCCACAACCTTGACAAATGACTTGTACACAAATAAAACTCAAAAATATTTGTTGAATGAATAAATAACTGTTCAGGCAGAGTAGGTAGAAAGGTCCCAAAGAAAACAAAGGATTTGAGTACATTTCAAGCTTCTATTTCCAGGGCATTAAAAGGAACTGAAATGGGGAAGTCATGTGCAGAAAGCATATCAAAGAAAAGATGATACTTTCACTATCTAGTCCTCCCTATATTTACTCAACATACATATTTGAGCACAGCTGTGTGACAGGCATGGTTTTAATTAATACTATTATAGCCAGTCCTTGCTCTTCGAGACACTAGCCTAGGGAGAATGTAAAGTACTCAGGGGAGTGGAGTGAATGTTATGAATGGGTTAACCTCAAGTGTTATATGAATAAGTGTTGACAAGAGTGCTTCCTAGAGGAAGCGGCACGTGGTGGCAGTGGTGATGCAGGTTCGACCCCTGAGGGCATGGCAACCCACGACAGTGTTCTTGCCTGGAGAATCCCAGGGACGGAGAAGCCCACCAGGGTACAATCCATGGGGTCACAAAGAGTCAGACATGACTGAAGCAGCTTAGAAAGAAAGAGCTAGGATTCACTAGATTAAGACCAGAAGAAAGATGTATAGGGCCCAGAGAACAGCATATGTGTACACGGAGAGGCGTGAGATATAATGGAGCCTTTGGGGATTGAAAGGATTGAGTTTGGTTTCAGTTTAAGTACGGATGAGTGGAAGAAGGGCCCAGGCAGGCACGTCAAAGCAAGTGCTTGTTTTGTTAAGATCCAGAGCTTTCAACAGGACATCTATATACAAATGCTTCATAATCTACAGATAATAAAAATTACTAGGATAGAATCAAGTTTGCCAGATACATTTAGAAGTTCTACTCAAGCAAATTTATCAGATTTATGTTTAGATATTAGAATCTAAAGAAAAGATATCCCAACTTAAAGATATCTCAACTTAAATCATTTGGGAACCTTGTACTAAAAGTGGAGAAATAGTAGCTACTGCCTTTCAATTTTTCCAGCTATTCATCACTTAATACCACATCTGTTAAAATGAGAGCCAAAGAACAGTTTTGGAAAAAGCCTCACACATATAGTAAATTTCACTCATTTTTATCCCCCAAATTGAGAATCTGTGACAGATCAGGCAAGAGCAAGGCTAAAGTTAATCCTCCTTTTATTAATCTCAAATAGATTTATAAGCCATTAATAGTATCAGGAGAAAGGAATGATATAAATTACATCTCCACTAAGCAGTAAAGAATCCACCTGCAATGCAGGAAATGTGGACTCAATTCGTGGCTTGGGGAGATCCCTTGGAGGAGGGCTTGGCACCCCACTCCCCCGTATTGTTGCCTGGGGAGTCCCATGGACAGAGGAGTCTGGCGGGCTACAGTCCATAGGGTCACAAAGAGTTGGACACAACTTAACAAACTAACCAACAACAACAAACAGAATGAACTATTCCCAAGCATTTATATAAAAATAATTTATTGCTTATCATGGTTTGTTCTGGCCTATTCAGTAAATTAAAGCTTTTATTTTCTTTTAAATTTTGTTCATTTACTTTTGGCTACACTGGGTCTTTGGTGCTACAGGAGAGCCTCCTCTAGTCACAGCAGGCGGGGTCTACCCTCTACCCTCTGGTTGCGGTGCATGGGCTGCTCCCGCCGTGGCTTCTCTTGTCATGGAGCACAGGCTCTGAGGCAAGGGGCTTCAGTAGTTGCGTGCATGGGCTCAGTTGCCCTGAAGCATGTGGGATCTTACCAAACCAGGGACTGAACCTGTATCCCCCGCATTGACAGGTGGATTCTTAACCACTGCACACTGGACAACCAGGGAAGTGTTTGTTTGTTTTTTAATGTCTCTTTTGGGCCATGCCACAAGGCATGCAGAATTTCCCTAAACAGGGATCAAACCCATAGCCCCTATATTGTAAGCACGGAGTCTTAACCACTGGACCACCAGCGGTGTCCAAGGCTTTTAAATCTCAGGCCTATGTAGGTGTTTACCACAAAACTAGAGTTTTTCTTTCACACCAAGTAGAAAAAGTCAGGGTGCACAGACAGAAGGAGAATGCCTTTCCTAAATTCATAAGACAAAGATTGCCCAGCATTTCACTAAGAAAAGATCATGAAAACCACTCTATTTTCTGTGTGGATGCACAGACATTTGGAACAGGAGGCAAGTAAGAGACGGATCATACAGGATGTCCAAAAATGCAGGCAAATTTTAGTAACATCTAATTTTTCTCCATGGGCCTCTATCCTTGGAAACCAAATATTTTACCTCTAGTATCTGTCCAAATATGGAGGAATAAATTCCAACTGGACCATGGAAAATATATTTTCCATTCTTGGGAGACACTGAAACAAGTTGAAGAAAATAATATAAAATGCAAAACACAAATTTGCATATGGACATTGACCTATTGAATCTGTGCTTGGAATAAATTTAGTTCTTTGGTTTCCCTTGGCTGTCTGCTGGGAAACTGTGCCTCTCTGTGATTTTAAAATTACTGAGAAAAGTTACTAAAAGTTATAATATTAAAGCATTGTGACCCAGTTAGCATGACTATTTGCCTTTTCTCATAGCAAAGCATTAAGAGAAATAAATAAGCTCAGGTTTAGGAGAATTATTTTATTAGGGATTAAAATCTATCTGGTTCAACTAATGACATATTAAAATGCCAGAAATATGTGCTCTTGGGAGCAGGGCAGGGGGAGCCATTGGTTCAGTAAAATAAGAAAGGAGTTCATTCTGAAATTTTTTTCTGGTTCCTACACATCAGTCATTGTGTCATTTTAAACTGTAAACTCACTGATTGATCAGTGACTTTCATGCAGAGGTTTAAAGGGTAAACTACTTCTCTCAAAGTTGTTTAATGAAACAAAATCCAAGGAAAAGTGAAACACAGGAAACTCCAGCGTGATTTAAAATACAGGGATGGAACTTCGCCATGGCAGGCCATAGTTGGCAGGGACCCAGATTCATCACTGCATATTGACTTCTGTGTGCTGAGGGCTCAGAACCTGCATCGTCCTGACAACTCAATAAAGGCATCCACCCAAGCCCAGCAGTCACTAACTAGGAAACAGGATGCTTAGGATGGTGTAATGTAGCATTTTTTTTTAAGTTGTTAAAGATTAAATAGGAAATAAAAGAAAAATTGAGAAACAATGAAAGAATAAAAACCAAAAGTAAATATTGATAAACTTTCATGTATATTTTCTTGGTGAATAAATACTCTCATCCATTTTAAAAGCATTTAGTTTTCTTATTTTCTTACATTCAAAGGACCAATAAAGAAAAATTTCATAAATAAGCTAGTATATAAATGTGATGTCAAGGAGCACATGTATTTTTCTTCATATATTTACTTTGTTTATCAGATTTAGAAAGTAGCAGAGTCCTCTGGGCTATTGAAGGTACCATATTTCAAGGTTTTCTTAAATTCATTTTATAGTACCAATTTCAGAGGGTAATAAAGGACCAAGTCTCAATGAACTGGTCAAACGCCAACCTTATTATTAGAGGCAGAATTTATTAAAAAAATAAATTTTATCTACAAGAACTGTGGTAAACTGTTGGTGTGTCTATCTTTGTCCTGGCTGGTATGCAAGGTAAATATGTTTCTGATTCCCAGTTTTCAGAAGTCAAATGAGAACCTAAAATGTTATAGTTGGCATTAAAAATTGTAGTCTACATTTAATCACCTTAAAACTGAGAGCTCTACGTTTCAAATTTAAATTAATTGTCAAGACTACATTTCCCTCTTATTTGGTCACGTGATAGTTAACCTTTACTCTGAAGGTAACGAAGGATGATCTGACCTAACTAGTTCTAAGTATAGAAAGAAGAAAAGTCTGAGGTTATAGGCAATCTTATATTTAATTAGACTAATCAGAGCAATGCAATTGAGGACTAAAAAGTCAATCAGTGACATTAAGCAGCCACCAAATGACCATCTACTAGTCTCTTCAATAGGCATACTCTTCAAGGTACAGTCTTATTGTTACTCTTCAGAAGGAAATATAAAGACAGCAAAGAGACCTAAGACTTTTGTCTTTTTTTTTTTTTTTTTTTTTTTGCTAAAGAGATAAAATGAGTGACATTAGGAAAAATTCTAGCAACAAGGTTTTAGAGAACAGTAGATTATTTCAACAAAATGTTCTTCCTTACTCTCTTCAGGCATTTAGGAGGCTAACTTTTGTATGGCATATGCTAATTCTCTGTATACATATAGGATGGAATCAAGTAAAATTGGCTATAATGAAGGTTAAGAGGTTTGGTTTGAAAATAAGAAAGAATTTCTTAACGGTTCAGAGTATTGGGAAAATTAGTGAGAAAAGTTGCAAAGTCCCTATCTAGGAAGCCTCTGAAAAACAAATGTGATTCTATTCTAGAATATTCTTTTATCACTTAAAGATTAGAAGTTGGATGAATTTCATAGTTTTTAAGTTTTGTGATTCAATACTCATAAATATTTATTTGCTTAGCTAATTATGTTTACCACCACCCCCATTACCCCCACAAAACCAGTATAAAATAAAATATCCTACCTAAAGCACAGACTTTTGAAGGAGTCTGTTCTCTACTTAAAAGATACTGCTGGTTCCCCAATAAAATAATACAACATATAAAACCAAATCTCTGATATAATTAGCCACCTGTCTTTCTAGATTTATCTCCCTTTTCAACATCCCTCCAGTAAACATGTCTGCAAGTTAGGTGGACTATGTGAAGCTAATTGCTATTCTTGAAATGCATTCTGCTTTTGGAGCACCATTCCCATTGCTTTTAATGTCATTCATCTCATCTCTGCTGCTGAGAGCTTTGCCATTCTTCAAGATTCAAGGTAGTAAAACTCCATGTCCTGCTCCAGTCTTGAGATACATAAGCTCACTACTGTAGATCATAATCTACTTGTAGACACAGGCCAGATGCATCTCTTTCGCAGTGCCAGACATGGTAATATAATGTAATGTGCTCGTTCTTTCAGTCATGTCTGACTCTTTGTGGCCCCATAGATTGCATCCCACTAGGCTCCTTCACCCTTGAAATTCTCCAGGCAAGAATACTGGAATGGGGTGCCATTTCCTTCTCGAGAGGGATCCTCCCGACCCAGGGTACCTACACCATAATGACCCTCACTAAATGGCCCAATAGCTAAAGCCTTGTGAGATCAACCCTGGGATTTCTTTGGAAGGAATGATGCTAAAACTGAAGCTCCAGTACTTTGGCCACCTCGTGCGAAGAGTTGACTCATTGGAAAAGACTCCGATGCTGGGAGGGATTGGGGGCAGGAGGAGAAGGGGACCACAGAGGATGAGATGGCTGGATGGCATCACTGACTCGATGGGCATGAGTCTGAGTGAATTCCGGGAGTTGGTGATGGACAGGGAGGCCTGGCGTGCTGTGATTCATGGGGTCACAAAGAGTCAGACATGACTGAGCGACTGAACTGAACTGAACTGTGTCAAACTGAAACCAGCTAGTTTTGTCTCTACAATTCCCAAGTCCCAGGAGCTGATTGTTCACAAGCCCACACTTAGACTAGTTCATTGGTCTGGTTTGGAGCTGGGCTTCCTCTCCTCTACTAGTCTCAGTTTTTATGGAAGTTCTAAGGATTCTCAGAGTAAGAGGTGACTTTCTTCACAGACACAGCCAGAATGTGTCAGCCTCCAGTAACCCTCTATAGCAGGCTTTGGTCTAGGATGAGAGTAGAGATGCAGTGCTGCCATTCCTACCTATAGAGAACAAATCCACAGATATGGCCTTGTAACATGTCTTTGGGAATGATTACGAGGTACCTACAGTGTGCCAAATGCTAATTTAGTCAAGGCACTTAACATTTTACCTGAAATGGAGATAGACAATAAAAATAAGTTATAAAAGAGGTTGAAAGTCATAAGTGTTGAGGAGAAAAAGAAGCCACGTAAGTTGTACAGGTAGGTGGAGCTGGGGAATGACACAAAGCAGGAAGACTTTTCAGTTTAAAAGGATGCTTAGGGAAGGTCAGGTTTGAACAAAGACTTGAGGAAGGGATTCATTTGACATGAGATTCCTGTTGAAAGGGCTTCCCTAGTGGCTCAGGTGGTAAAGAATCTGCCTGAAGTGTAGGAGACCTGGGTTCAGTCCCTGGGTCGGGAAGATCCCCTGGAGAAGGAAATGGCAACGCACTTCAGTGTGCTTGCCTGGAGAATCCCATGGACAGAGGAACCTGGCAGCCTACAGTCCGTGGGGTTGCAAAGAGTCGGACAGGACTGAGACTGAGTGACTAACACTTTCACTTTCACTTCCCATTGACCACCTCCCTTGTGGGGTTTGCTCATCCACCATGGCACTGGTTGCCATATGGCTTTGAGGTGGTCTCCTTCCCCTATGACAGTGCAATGTCCAAAGAAGAGTAAGTCTCTGTCTGCCAGTCATTCTCCTGCCATGAAATACAGAGAGGAGTGAAACTGATGAGTCATTTTATGGTGGACAGAAAACACAGTGTTGTTCACTTAGAACTCTCCCCAAAGATTAATTATGATTAAACAGCCCCAGTTTACTAAAAATGACTGGGCTTCGCTACCTCGTGCACATTTTAGACACTTGGCATCCTGTTTTTACAGCGTTTTCCAAGCATCCTTAGCAAAGCTAACAAAGTGTAGGCCAAGATTTTTTTCTCCCTAGAGCTCTTCTACATTTCTCCAACTTGCTGTGCTCACATTGATTTCAATAGAAGCTTTGCATTCACAAGAAAATCACAGAGGGCTTAGTATGTGACCCATGTTTTACACAGCCATACTATTTTTAAAAAGGGAAGAAGCTCAAGCATTTTCACATTTTTACATTGACGGGAATTGGCTCTTTTGACAAGGGGGAGTCATGGCATAGGATTTTTTAGCTAAATTAACAGAATGAAAGTGCTAAATTAAAATTGCCACATTGATTTCCTTTTTAGCTCAGCTGTGCATTATATAAAAGGGTCAGAGGAAGGATTTATTATGGGCGATGAGTCTCTGTCGCCCACTAAGAGAGACCAGTGTAGAAAATAAAGTTGTCCATTTCAGACACCCTTTGTCTTCAAGGAATGCTGTCTAGGGGCCCACGGGTGGCACAAGTGCTGAAAGGAAATGGAAATTGATAATCGGCCCTGTTAGGCTGCTTCTCTGCATGTTCAATTCATATCCTTTTGAAAAGAAGAGATTAGGATGAAATTCCTCATTGAGGAATACACATTTTGAAGAAAATAGAAACAAAGGTTCTGCGAGGCTATTTCAGTTGGTGTCAAATGTGAGAACAAGGCAACACAAACTTATATGAAGAAAGGGCTTTAACCAAATCCCCAGACAAAGGAGGAGCTAATAGCAAATATATGCAGCCGTCTTTGTGGATGCTCACAGGAGAAGTGGTACAACTTGAGTTACAAAGGACCTGGATAATTATTTGTTACTTGGAGCCAGCCCCGCTTCTCCCTCTGCAGAGGGCAGGCACTGACCATCTGCGTGCCTTAGTTCTGCTTTTGTGTGAAGGAGAATTAGCCACATTTTTGTGTCTGGTAAGCTTTGCATGAAGAAATGTTTGAAGCACTGGCTTTGTTTTGTTTTAAATCTTTAAACTGTTCCCTCCGCTTCGGTCAGAGGATTATTGCACATCTAACCACAAATAAATTGAAATATCAGCTGAAGAGAGCGTGTGTTGCTCGCTGACGGAATAATGGACGGCAGGTGGTAGAGGGTTTTGTTTTCAGAAAAGCACAGGAGGCTAGAAGTGACAAGAGTGATTTTGTGAGAGGGCTGCAACTGTCAGGATGAAGTCATGGGGGTCAGTAGTTCCTGAGCTGACCTTTTTAACAAACCCTGAGAAGACCTTTCACTGGATCCTCACAGCAGTAGAGCATTCATGCCAGAAAGGTTGCCCCTCCCTCACCATACTGAGAATTTGAACAAGAAGCATATTTTCTATGATAGGGCCCGTGTTCTCAGCTTCACTCCCCAGGTAGTCTGACACTCCCTCTGCTGTCAGCCTGTGACACACGATCCTAACTGCTCACCTATCTTTAACACCTTTCCGCAGCCTTTGATACCATCTTCCTGTCAAATCATGGAAATCAAGGGACTGGGCTGCAAAGCGGGACACGCAGTGTGCTAATTTCCATGTCACTGCCTTTCAGCAGTCTTCTCGTGCAGAGCTGTTACACGGGACTCTTACCTGACTTCTGGGGACACACTGAAGGGATGAGATGTGTTGTCAATGGGCATAAAATTGACTTCCTAATGTTTGTGAACCAGTTATAGAATGTATGGTTTTGGGCATTCTTTTCAAATACTGTTCTGGCCTCTAATGCATCACTAGAAATCACAATAAATAACACATCCAGTGTGCTTTTATACCGAAGCCTTTTTGTTCAAAATTGCCAGCACCTGAAGGCAAGAACCTTTTGTCAACAAAGCCTGTGAAAAACAATGAGGTTTTTTTTCCCTTTATTACTAAATAATAGTATATTATTTTTCATCTCATTACATTTTTTAATGATGTAGAGAATTTGTCTTACACACAGAAGAGGCATCCTTGTGGGAGCTGTGCTCCTTGCCCAGGACAATGTGCAAATAGCTTCATTCCAGAGTCAGAGATCTCCAAAGCCATGCACCTAAATTTAGAAATTTATTTTCCATTTGCAACTAGCACAGGAACTTTCTCACTCAACTTCAATCCTCCGATGACCTGGTCTAGACCACTGAAATGTAATAAATCATTAAAAATAAGCAAATAAGCTTTTTTAAGGTTTTGAAGCAGATTCAAGGGACTATAAAAGTAACAATTAAGTTTTTTGGTTTTTATTTTCAGTTTGACTTTATGTCCTTCTCTAATCTTTGAGTAAATAAAACGATTTTTGTAAAAGATCCCTTGGACTTCCCCGGTGGCTCAGTGGTAAAGAATCTGCCTGCAATGCAGGAAATTCAGGAGACACAAGTTTGAACCTTGGGTCGAGAAGATCCCTTGGAGGAGGAAATGACAACCCAGTTTTCTCACCTGGAAAATTCCATGGACAGAGGAGCCTGACGGGCTACAGCCCATGGGGTTGCAAAGAGTCTAAGATCCCTTACAGAAGTCTTAATTCTTGAATCTGGCAGAAAAAATAATTTAAGCAAAAACCTAAAGTCTTAATTTTTCCAACTATTCTAAACGCAATACTCTTTTCAGAACTGTTTCAGATGCTGCTGTTTACTGGTACTTAAACAAATAGAAAACTCACTAATGTCACTCATTACTCCTAGACTTAATTTTTTATTCCCTTCCCATCCCTACTTCTTTGCAGAAGCCAAGGAACATGAAATCTATTTTCCAACCATCTATTGCTTTCTACACATGCTCTGTATCCTTGAAAACCAAAGTTTCTGGCTTGAAATGTTGAGAGAAAGAAAAACCTGATCTTAAAAAGAAGGAGCATCTATACAGAAGGTTAAGGAAAGGGATAAAGTAGAAGGGAAAAGAAAGAAGGTGTACTCACGGTAGAGACTGAAGGTCATCAAGAGAGCTCACAATGCCCAAAGAAAGGAAGGTGAACCTACACCAGGAAGATACATGGATCTAAGAATATCAACTTCTCCTGGATATCAGCAAGATATGTTTGGGAAATGACAACAATAACAGAAAAGAAAAAAAAAGTATAAAACAAAAAATGTCATGTGAAAAGAAAAGCCAATAAATACATAAAATTATTAAAAATTTAAAAGTAGGGAGTCAAAATATATTCTGTAAGAATGAAAACAGAAGTAACCTCAGATATCGGAGAATTCGTAGGAATAATAATGTGTTATGTAAAACTCTTTGGCAATAAAATCTAGAGAGAATAGCCAATTTCTAATCTAATATAAATGACCCAAGTTTTGAAACATGTAACAAGTTATCATGGATAGAGCTGGAATGCAAACTTTAAATTTTACCATGAGAAGCATATCAGTCATGAGTAGTTTTGCAGTAGAATAGCTGATAGTTTTATCGTTTTCTATGTTATTTAAACAATTACTGCTTATAAAAAGATACAAACCCCCCAAAACTTATGAAACTTCACAAACTTTACAACTAAGACCTAATAGTACTACAATTAAAAAAATAGATAATTTTAAACTTATGATTAATGATGCAAAATTCTAAATTGAATAATATTTAAAACTTCATCTTTGATGTTTTAATGATGCTGCCTGTTTTAGACAGCATATCTCTCCAATGGACTAACTTTCTCTTCATATCTCTGTATGACTTTCTAGACTATGAATAAACCCCAGTATATAGGTTGAATCAGTATATCAGAAAAATGGTAATGGTGCTTGACCTAACTTCCTCTAAGTGTCCTGTGCAATTATACGGTAATAATAAAGCTTCAGGCTACAATTCTGAAGTGATCTTTTAGTGAAGATTGTTCAGGAAAAAAAAATCTGTGTTCATCAATACATTCACATATATTTGAAAGGTCAGATAAATGATTGACTCTTGATAATGATAAGGCATTCAATCAATAAAGGTTTTATTTGGGAAACCTGTAGTATTAGCACATTCAACCTGTCACTATGCTTTCATCCCGCGGAGATGTGAGTTTTTTCTTCAGCTACTGCTGGGATATATTTTAGAGGACAATAACCAAAATTGGAAATTCATCGTCACTACAAAATGTTGCAAGAAGGAGACTGTGTACAGAAATGAATTTTGTGAGAACTCCCCCAGATCCATAGCAGACCCAGGACTGTCATTTCATACCAGTTGTATGTCTCTAGGCCTCCTAAGCTGGTGTCTCAGTGCAACACAACTTAGCCGCCTTTAGAAGGTGTCCATTGCTTCCCAGGTGACACGATGGTAAAGAACCCACCTGCCAGTGAAGGAGATGCAAGAAACTCAGGGTCCATCCCTGGGTTTGGAAATCCCCTGGAGTAGGAAATGGCAACCCATTCCAGTATTCATGTCTGGAAAATCTCATGGACAAAGGAGCCTGGTGGGCTATGATCCAGGAGGTCTCAAAGAGTCGGATGCAACTGAGCAAGTATGCACATGCACACAGTGGTGCAGTTAGCCTGGGTCTCCTTGCAGAGCAGTGAATCAGTGAGAAAAGGCAATGCCTGAAATATTGCAGATTCTCAGTAAGCATTGGTGTGCACATGTGCCTACTAAGTGGTGTCTGATTTTTTGTGACCCCACGGACTATAGCCTGCCATGCTCTTCTGTCCATAGAATTTTCCAGGCAAGAGTATTGAAGTGGGTTGCCATTTCCCACTTCAGGGGATCTTCCCAACAAACGGATCGAACCTGCATTTCTTGTGTCTCTGGCATTAGCAGGCAGATTCTTTACCACTGTGCCACCTGGGAAGCCCAAACATTTGTTGCTGTTGTTCAGTTGCTCAGTCATGTCCAACTCTTTGTGACCCTATAGACTGCAGCATACAAGGCTTCCCTGTCCATCACCAACTCCCAGAACTTGCTCAATCTCATTTCCACTGAGTCAGTGATGCCATCCAACCATCTTCTCCTCTGACATCCCCTTTTCCTCCTGCCTTCAATCTTTCCCAGCATCATGGTCTTTTCTAATGAGTCAGCTCTTTGCATCAGGTGGCCAGAGTACTGGAGTTTCAACTTCAGCATCAGTCCTTCCAATGAATATTCAGGACTGATTTACTTTAGGATTGACTGGTTTGATCTCCTCGCAATCCAAGGGATTCTCGAGTCTTCTCCAACACCACAGTTCAAAAGCATCAATTCTTAGGTGTTCAGCCTTCTTTATGGTCCAGCTGTCACATTCATACATGACTGCTGGAAAAACCATAGCTTTGACTAGATGGACCTTTGTAGGCAAAGTAATGTCTCTGCTTTTCAATATGCTGTCTAGGTTTCTCATAGTTTTTCTTCCACCGAGCATGAGGTCTTTTAATTTCATGGCTGAAGTCACCACTGCAGTGATTTTGGAGCCCAAGAAAATACAGTCTCTCACTGTTTCCCCATCTATTTGCCATGATGTGATGGAACCGAATGCTAAAATCTTAACTTTTTGAATGTTGAGTTTTAAGCAAGCTTTGTCACTCTCCTCTTTTACCTTCATCAAGAAGTTTTTTAAGTCTTCTTCTCTTTCTGCCATAAGGGTGGTGTCATCTGCATATCTCAGGTGATTGATATTTCTCCCAGCAATCTTGATTCCAGCTTGTGCTTCATTCAGCCTGGCATTTCACATGATGTACTCTGCATACACATTGATGTAACTTAAATGAATTATTCAAACAGAAGATTATCCAGCTTTCAAATCACATCAGATGACTCAGCATTTGCAGAGTTTCAACAGCTACTTTTTCTGAACTTCAATATCATATATAATGGGAAAATTAATGTTTTATTGATTCAATAATTTCCTTCATTTACCTTTATTTTAGATCATGTTCACATACCCAATTTCCCCTTTATGCATTTGTCCTTTGCTTCCAGAGGAAGGTGGAGTTTAAATTACAGTTGGCTTCTCTCCATGTGTACTTACCTGTGTGTATGTATACATAGTGTATAGTATATATTTTGTTTATACATGCTGTATATGTGTGTATAGCAGGCCTGAGTGAAATACAAATACCCATTTTTAAATGTTTGTGAAGTAGATATTATCTTAATGGGTCTTCGATGTTTGTAAAGTACCAGTCTTCACTGTGTCTCATTAACTGTTGTTTATAATCCTCTCTCTGCTGCTGCTGCTGCTGCTGCTGCTAAGTCGCTTCAGTTGTGTCCGACTCTGTGCAACGCCATAGACGGCAGCCCACCAGTCTCCCTCGTTCCTGGGATTCACCAGGCAAGAACACTGGAGTGGGTTGACCTATCTTTCCAGCATCAGTGTATTTGCTGCTATGGCCTTTAATTTATGTATATAGTCTTTGTTTCATTTTTCAAAAAACTGGTTTTATTATTCATGGGGTTCCCTGATAGCTCAGATGGTAAGAGTCTGCTTGCAGTGTGGGAGACCTGGGTTCAGTCCCGGGGTCAGGAAGATACCCTAGAGAAAGAAACGGCAACCGATCCCTGTATTCTTGTCTGAAAAATCCCATAGATGGAGGAGCCTGGCAGGCTACAGTCCAAAGTGTCGCAAAGAGTCAGACACAACTGAGCGACTTCACTTTTTCATTATTCTAGTGAAACTTCTCTCATACTCACTGACTTCTACATAAAAAGACTTTCTTACAAAAGACATCACTAGCCAGTAAAAAGTGTTCTTTTTCATCCACAAACAGTCCTATTGAAACTAAGTGTGAGGGTATTACTTAGCTTGATAGCTCTTCTCAACTCTGTTCAGTGCAGATGATCAGTTCAGTTCAGTCGCTCAGTCGTGTCTGACTCTTTGCGACCCCATGAATTCCAGCACACCAGGCCTCCCTGTCATCACGAACTCCCAGAGTTCACTCAAACTCATATCCAACAAGTTGGTGATGCCATCCAGTCATCTCATCCTGTCGTCCCCTTCTCCTCCTGCCCTCAGTTCCTCCCAGCATCAGAGTCTTTTCCAATGAGTCAACTCTCTGCACGAGGTGGCCAAAGTACTGGAGTTTCAGCTTTAGCATCATTCCTTCCAAAGAACACCCAGGACTGATCTCCTTTAGGATGGACTGGTTGGATCTCCTTGTAGTCCAAGGGACTCTCAAGAGTCTTCTCCAAAACCACAGTTCAAAAGCATCAATTCTACAGTGCTCAGCTTTCTTCATAGTCCAACTCTCACATCCATACATGACTTCTGGAAAAACCATTGCCTTGACTAGATGGACGTTTGCTGACAAAGTAATGTCTCTGCTTTTGCATATGCTATCTAGGTTGGTCATTCCTTCCAAGGAGTAGTTCAGTTCAGTCACCCAGTTGTGTCCAACTCTTTACGACCCCATGAATCACAGCATGCCAGGCCTCCTTGTCCATCACCAACTCCCAGAGTTCACCCAGACTCACGTCCATCGAGTCAGTGATGCCATCCAGCCATCTCATCCTCTATCGTCCCCTTCTCCTCCTGCCCCCAATCCCTCCCAGCATCAGAGTCTTTTCCAGTGAGTCAACTCTTCACATGAGGTGGCCAAAGTACTGGAGTTTTAGCTTTAGCATCATTCCTTCCAAAGAAATCCCAGGGCTGATCTCCTTCAGAATGGACTGGTTGGATCTCCTTGCAGTCCAAGGGACTCTCAAGAGTCTTCTCCAAAACCACAGTTCAAAAGCATCAATTTTTCGACGCTCAGCCTTCTTCACAGTCCAACTCTCACATCCATACATGACTTCTGGAAAAACTATAGCCTTCACTAGACGGACATTTGTTGGCAAACTAATGTCTCTGCTTTTTAATATGCTATCTAGGTTGGTCATAACTTTCCTTCCAAGGAGTAAGCGTCCTTTAATTTCATGGCTGCTGTCACCATCTGCAGTGATTTTGGAGCCCCAAAAGAATAAAGTCTGACACTGTTTCCACTATGTCCTCATCTATTTCCCATGAGGTAATGGGACCAGATGCCATGATCTTTGTTTTCTGAATGTTGAGCTTTAAGCCAACTTTTTCACTCTCCTCTTTCACTTTCATCAAGAGGCTCTTTAGTTCCTCTTCACTTTCTGCCAGAAGGGTGGTGTCATCTGCATATCTGAGATTATTGATATTTCTCCCAGCAATCTTGATTACAACTTGTGCTTCTTCTAGTCCAGCATTTCTCATGATGTACTCTGCATANTAAGCCAACTTTTCCACTCTCCTCTTTCACTTTCAACAAGAGGCTTTTTAGCTCCTCCTCACTTTCTGCCATAAGGGTGGTGTCATCTGCATATCTGAGATTATTGATATTTCTCCCAGCAATCTTGATTACAACTTGTGCTTCTTCTAGTCCAGCATTTCTCATGATGTACTCTGCATATAAGTTAAATAAGCAGGGTGACAATATACAGCCTTGACGGACTCCTTTTCCTATTTGGAACCAGTCTGTTGTTCCATGTCCAGTTCTAACTGTTGCTTCCTGACCTGCATACAGATTTCTCAAGAGGCAGGTTAGGTGGTCTTGTATTCCCATCTCTTTCAGAATTTTCCACAGTTTATTGTGACCCACACAGTCAATGGATTTGGATAATCAAGAAAGCAGAAGTAGATGTTTTTTTTGGAACTCTCTTGCTTTTTCGATGATCCAGCAGATGTTGGCAATTTGACCTCTGGTTCCTCTGCCTTTTCTAAAACCAGCTTGAACATCTGAAAGTTCACTTTTCATGTATTGCTGAAGCCTGGCTTGGATAATTTTGAGTATTACTTTACTAGCGTGTGAGATGAGTGCAATTGTGTGGTAGTTTGAGCATTTTTTGGCATTGCCTTTCTTTGGGATTGTAATGAAAACTGACCTTTTCAAGTCCTGTGGCCACTGCTGAGATTTCCCAATTTTCTGGCATATCGAGTGCAGCACTTTAACAGCATCATCTTTCAGGATTTGAAATAGCTCAACAGGAATTCCATCGCCTCCACTAGCTTTGTTCGCAGTGATGCTTTCTAAGGCCCACTTGACTTCACATTTGAGGATGTCTGACTCTAGGTGAGTGTGAGTGATCACACCATTGTGATTATCTGTGTCATGAAGATTTTTTTGTACAGTTCTTCTGTGTATTCTTGCCACTTCTTCTTAATATCTTCTGCTTCTGTTAGGTCCAGACCATTTCTGTCCTTTATCGAGCCCATCTTTGCATGAAATGTTCCCTTGGTATCTCTAATTTTCTTGAAGAGATCGCTAGTCTTTCCCATTTTGTTTTTTTCTTCTATTTCTTTGCATTGATTGCTGAAGAAGGCTTTCTTATCTCTCCTTGCTATTCTTTGGAACTCTGCATTCAGATGCTTATATCCTTCCTTTTCTCCTTTGTTTTTTGCTTCTCTTCTTTTCACAGCTATTTGTAAGGCCTCCCCAGACAGCCATTTTGCTTTTTTTGCATTTCTTTTCCATGGAGATGGCCTTGATTGCTGTCTCCTATACAATGTCACAAACCTCTGTCCATAGTTCATCAGACACTCTATCAATCAGATCTAGTCCTTTAAATCTATTTCTTACTTCCACTGTATAATCATAAGGGATTTGATTTAGGTCATATCTGAATGGTCTAGTGGTTTTCCCTACTTTCTTCAATTTAAGTCTGAATTTGGTTCAGAAGTTCATGATCTGAGCCACAGTCAGCTCCCAGTCTTGTTTTTGCTGACTGTATAGACTTCTCCTTCTTTGACTCCAAAGAATATAATCATCTTATTTTGGTGTTGACCATCTTGTGATGTCCATGAGTGGAGTCTTCTCTTGTGTTGTTGGAAGAGAGTGTTTGCTATGACTAGTTTGTTATCTTGGCAAAACTCTATTAGCCTTTGCCCTGCTTCATTCCATACTCCAAGTCCAAATTTACCTGTTACTCCAGGTGTTTCTTGACTTCCTACTTTTGCATTCCAGTCCCCTATAATGAAAAGGACATCTTTTTTGGGTGTTAGTTCTAAAAGGTCTTGTAGGTCTTCATAGAACCTTTCAACTTCAGCTTCTTCAGCATTACTGGTTGGGGCATAGACTTGGATTACTGTGATATTGAATGGTTTGCCTTGGAAACGAACAGAGATCATTCTGTCGTTTTTGGGATTGCATCCAAGTACACATTTTGGACTCTTTTGTTGACCATGATGGCTACTTCATTTCTTCTAAGGGATTCCTGCCCACAATAGTAGATATAATGATCATCTGAGTTAAATTCACCCATTCCAGTCTATTTTAGTTCGCTGATTCCTAGAATGTCAGCATTCACTCTTGCCATCTCCTGTTTGACCACTTTCAATTTGCCTTGATTCATGGACCTGACATTCCAGGTTCCTATGCAATATTGCTCTTTACAGCATTGGACCTTGCTACTATCACCAGTCACATCCACAACTGGGTATTGTTTTTGCTTTGGCTCCATCACTTCATTCTTTCTGTAGTTATTTCTCCACTGATCTCCAGTAGCATATTGGGCACCTACTGACCTGGGGAGTTCCTCTTTCAGTATCCTATGATTTTGCCTTTTCATACTGTTCATGGGGTTCTCAAGGCAAGAATACTGAAGTGGTTTGCCATTCCCTTCTCCAGTAGACTACATTCTGTCAGACCTCTACATCATGTCCTGCTGGCCTTCGGTGGCCCCACACAGCATGGCTTAGTTTCATTGAATTATACAAGGCTGTGGTCCCTGTGATTAGATTGACTAGTTTTCTGTGATATGCTTTCAATGTGTCTGCTCTCTGATGCCATGTTGCAACACCTACCATCTTACTTGAGTTTCTCTTACCTTGAATGTGGGGTATCTCTTCACGACTGTTCCAGAAAAGCACAGCCGCTGCTCCTTACCTTGGAGGAGAGGTATCTCCTCATGGCCACCCCTCTTGACCTTGAAAGTGGAGTAGCTCCTCTTGGCAGATGATACTTGCACCAAAGATTCTTCCGGAGATGCAGTATTTTTAGGCTCGGGGACACTGAGGAAACTCGACTTTGGAGGGACAAAGTTTTATTCTGAATATGATTATGTATGAATGTGAAAGTAAAAATCACTCAGTCCTGTCCGACTCTTTGCAACCCCATAGACTATACAGTCCATGGAATTCTTCAGGCCAGAATACTGAAGTGGGTAGCCTTTCCCTTCACCAGGGCACCTTCCCAACCCAGGGATCGAAATCTTGTATTGCAGGCAGATTCTTTACCACCTGAGCTATCAGAGAAGCCAGTATGCATATAAGTGCTTTATATTACATCTGTCTAAATGTATGTCTCCTTTCAGATATATAAAATGAATAAATATCTCACTATAATAAAAGCTAGTATTAGAGTTAGCTTTTTAGTTCTTAAAGTTTACATTACAGTTCAATTCTTTGGAAGCATATTAATTTGCCACCACCTACTGGAGTCCAGCCCCGGTGGATCCAGGGTGATTCGAAGTGGAGACAGATAAGCGAGGAAAACACATTTATTTAGAAATATAAGATTAGGAAATAATAGTATAGTAGGAAATTTTAGGTGGAGAAAAGAGGCTGAATAATTTGGTTTACGTGCAAAGCCAGTAAAGTTCCAGACAAAGAGCTTGCACCATCTATGTGGGGCCACCGGCGCCTACTTGAATCTCTAAGGGTGCCCCGCCGTGGGCTCCCTTTCGTGCAGAACTTAAAAGCCAGGACAAGTAAGTAGACATGGCAAGCCTCCACACCCCAGATGGGAATTCAGCCAGAAATTAGAGAGAAGACACGGGGGAAACCAGTCCAGCAACTGGCCCTCGCCCCTATTGTTCTTCAAGGCCTTTTATACCTTTTTTTACATAGAGATCAATGGATAATATATAAAATTATGCAGTGTCAGCAGCCCTGACTCTTATCAAGACCAGGCTTTTCTCTCTGCATACCCAATTGTATACACAAGTCTTAGGTGATTTACATCATCTTCCAACCAAAAGGCCAGTTAACATTTTACGGCTCTTTTCTGATAAGGGTTTGTTAACCAGAAGACTTATTTGTGTTAATCTTTCCAAAGTCTGATGCCACTCTCAGAAAACACTAAATAAAGTTACATAACAAAGATACAGCAATTTGTAACAAGTAAAAGGAGTACAGTGATTTATAACAGAAGAAAAGTAATTAACTCAAAAGTCTAGTGTTGCTAACATCAAAACTACTATATATCTTTTTCCATATCCTGTTTACATTGATTAACATTCTCCTAGGTGCCTAAAAGATAAAGAATAAGGAGGTCTGGAAGCAATCATTGAGTCAACAGTGAAATCCTGTCACCAATGTTTTTGAAAAGGCTCTGTAACTTTAAGATACTTAAGCTTTGTGCCCCTCGCAGTTGGGGGCTGTAAGCAATTCACAAGCTGTAAAAGGTCTGGGGAACCTGTTAGGCAAGTTAGAGCATTTAAGTTAGAGGGTTATCAGAGGGGTTTGAGCTGAAACACTCCTCTCAAATGCAGAAGACTAAAGCCCTGAGTTGACTTTTTCCAGAGAATGTCAGAAGAGTGGAAAAGCAGACAGATTCTTATTTTGGGGGTACATGTTCAGGAAATACTAGGGGGAAACCCTGAGACTCGAATCATCCTTGCCTATCGAGGTCTCTGCCACATGACCTTGTCACGGGTGGGATTCCTCACGCTGGCTCCCAACAACCACCCCATAGGACAGACATTTAGTTATATATTCAGAAATAAACATTCAGTATCAATTTCAGTTCAGTTGCTCAGTCATGTCCAACTCTTTGCAACCCCATGAATCGCAGAACACCAGGCTTCCCTGTCCATCACCAACTCCCAGAGTTTACCCAAACTCATGTCCATTGAGTTGGTGATGCCATCCAACCATCACATCCTCTGTCGTCCCCTTCTCCTCCTGCCTTCAATCTTTCCTAGAATCACGGTCTTTTCAAATGAGTCAGCTGTTTGCATCAGGTGGCCAAAGTACTGGAGTTTCAGCTTCAACATCAGTCCTTCCAATGAACACCCAGAAATGATCTCCTTTAGGATGGACTGGTTGGATCTCCTTGCAGTCCAAGGGACTCTCAAAAGTCTTCTCCAACACCACAGTTCAAAAGCATCAATTTATCAGCAGATGAATAGATAAGAAAGCTGTGGTACATATACACAATGGAGTATTACTCAGCCATTAAAAAGAATACATTTGAATCAGTTCTAATGAGGTGGATGAAACTGGAGCCTATTATACAGAGTGATGTAAGCCAGAAACAAAAACACCAATACAGTATACTAATACATATATATGAAATTTAGAAAGATGGTAACGATAACCCTGTGTGTGAGACAGCAAAAGAAACACAGATGTATAGAATAGTCTTTTGGACTCTGTGGGAGAGGAAGAGGATGGGATAATTTGGGAGAATGGCATTGAAACATGTATAATATCATATATGAAACAAATCTCCAGTCCAGTTTCAATGCCTGATACAAGATGCTTGGGGCTGGTGCACTGGGATGACCCAAGGGATGGTACAAGGAGGGAGATAGGTGAGGGGTTCAGGATGGGAACATTGGACACCCGTGGTGGATTCATGTTGATGTATGGCAAAACCAATGCAATATTGTAAAGTAATTAGCCTCCAATTAAAATAAATTTTTAAAAGTTTTATAATATTTTCTACTAATATATCTTCTAAGACAGTATTTGTTTTAATAACATTTTTCTGATTATAAAAGTAATATGTGCTCACTGCAGAAAATTAGCAAAATACTTTGAGTATAAAAAAGATCATTGCTAGTCTTACTACTCAAATATCCCAGCTGTGTGTGCAGGTATGTGTATACACATATAGACAATAATTTCTCAAACTAAATTGGTATCATACTGCATATACTGATCTAATTCTACTTTTTAGTTCTCTTTAAAATATATTGCATAAGCATTCCTTATACTTCTTATAATCCTCCTGTATGTGATTTTCTTTTTAATGGCCGTCAAGGATTTTCAGGAATGAATGCAAATTTAGCCAACCTACTGTGTTGGAACTTTTAAAAAATCAAAATCCATTTTGATAACCAACCAAAGAACTTACTGCAGCCAGTCCTGGCCCTCTGGGAATTTTCTCTCAAACTTGAAATGTGAGATCGTATGAAAAAATAGGAGCAGGAGTAGACCCCCAAAGTCGGTATCCAACCTTGATTCTGTGTGTTGACAGGAAACATTGCTGAGTGCGAGCGAGCTGTGAAGCTCCCCAGATTGTCGTATGTGTAATAGAACCTGGATCATTGTATAACCAGTAATGGCTTCTTTGGCCATAAGTCGAAGACATCCTATTTACACTAGGGTCTTTTTTCCAATTGTGAATAGATTGCTTTTATATTATAAACTTGGAAAGGAGAAGTAAAAGGGTTACTGAGTATGAGAGATGAATGAAGAAAAGCAGTAAATCCTGTGCGATCAGAGGGATAAGTCTCACGGTTCATCTGACATAAGAGATGGATTACAATGGCTCTGAAGTGAGGGACGGTTTACTTAGGAATTTAGAGTAATTTGCATTTAAGGAATCCATTAGTGCCATCACATACACAGTTCCATCACGTGATGACTAACAGGAGTCTATAGTATTTGCTTATGACTTTACTGATTCTTATAAATTAGGACATTATCGTTTTGATTCATTCTTATTCAGGGATAACCTACTTTCCCAGGACTATTGGCTGATGTAACCCACACCAGCCATTATAAACGGCATAATGATGCTCTGTCTTTTGACACTGTCTTGTGTAGCTTTCTCATGTGGCTCATTCTGTCCTAGAAAAAGTATCTCCAAGGGGCAGTGCTAGAATTATTCCCTGTGCTCTGATCAACAGACATTTCTTCTGGAAATAACTAAGTCCATCAACTGTTTAGGTATTTAGCTCATGCAGAGACATTCATAAGAAATACAGAAGGTGAATTTTGCTCTTAAAAAAAATCATATATGATTTTCTTTGAAGGATCACTATTGCTTATGACAATTTCTCCTTGAACTTACAGTAATCTTTTGTTAAATGGCATTACCTATGTCTAGATTAGATATGGGGAGATATAGAAATCAGGAAACAAAGATACCTGTCTCAGAGGTATGCAGACCTGGAAAAGGGCTTCCCTGGTGGCTCAGAGGTTAAAGCATCTGCCTGGAATGTGGGAGACCTGGGTTCGATCCCTGGGTTGGGAAGGTCCCCTGGAGAAGGAAATGGCAAACCACTCCAGTACTCTACCCTGGAGAATCCCATGGAGGGAGGAGCCTGGTGGGCTACAGTCCATGGGGTTGCAAAGAGAGTTCTCCTCTCTGCCTTCTCTTTCTTTTAGATACGCACATTGTTTGGGAGGGGATAAAGCTGGAAATAAAACAGTGTTTATTCCCTGCCTTTTTCTGATGATAAGGCTTTTGTTATTGTTTTATACTTCTAAAATTTGGACTTTTATTTATGAGTGGGATTTTAGGAATGATGATGTAATTTTCACTTATCATTGCTCTAGGAATAATGAAATACCATTGTTATAGCTATTAACAGTGATAAGAAGAAACAGGAATATTTGAGCCAGTAAATATTTGGGGAACATAGTATATCCCATCAATTATAAGACATGCATTTTTTTTCACATTTAATACCTCTGAATCTGGATGCCTTGCAATTAATTGATGGCATCTTTAAATTAGCAGACTCTGAAGGGGAAAAAAGTTTTATTAACATTTTAAACAATTTATTCTGCTTTTTTTTCCTCATAAAATATGATAACATCTTAAATGTGATAAATATAATGCTGTGCTTTTAATTTTTCATAAATAAAAACAAAATTGTCCAGTACTTTTAACTGGCATTCTAATACAGCAACATAGTCTCTGTTCCAAACTTCACTAGACAGAGAAAAACACATTTTATTGGAATGATCTTCCACAAAAGGAAATTCAGAATCTCATCTCACCCGTTTAAAAAGTCAATTTCTGAAATCTAACTAATAGAACATTGGACCAGGATGGATTAATTGATTCTATAGATAATCCCCCAAAACTCAATTTGTTCATTAATATATTATTCCTAAGTATATTCCTAAAGCTTGATGGGTAACCAGATTAATTATTCTGTTACATATCTTTACTCTTCTCTTCTGATAGTCAATGAAATACAAGGACCCAGATAATTTCTAACTGGATAACCACCCCTGGACAACAAGGAGCCTACTATACTTTGTGTCTTTCTGTTGAATTCAAAATATTGGATTAGAGTATGGATGTCTTACTAATATACATATGTGTGTGTGTGTGTGTGTGTGTGTGTGTGTGTGTAAGCACATACCTATTTAATTACATTTTGTTCTTGTTGTTCAATTGCTAAGTCATGTCTGACTCTTTGTGACCATATGGGTTGTAACACACAAGGCTCCTCTGTCCTCCACTATCTCCAGAAGTTTGCTCAGATTCATGTCCATTGTGTTGATGATGCTATCTAACCATCTCACCCCCTGCTGCCCCTGCTCCTTTTGCGTTCAATCTTTCCCAGAACCAGGGTCTTTTCCAATGCATTGGCCCTTCACATCAGGTCGTCAAAGTATTAGAGCTTCAGCTTCAGCTTCAGTCCTCCAATGAATATTCAGGGTTGATTTCCTAAAATGACTTTGACTGGTATGTCCCAAAACCACTACTTAGAAAACAAACATAAAATGTACATGCTAAAATTTCTTACTGGTTTAATGAAATAAGGGGGAAAGTTATTGGGGGTTTGCAAGTTTATTAACACAAGGCTCCTCTGTCCTCCACTATCTCCAGAAGTTTGCTCAGATTCATGTCCATTGTGTTGATGATGCTATCTAACCATCTCACCCCCTGCTGCCCCTGCTCCTTTTGCGTTCAATCTTTCCCAGAACCAGGGTCTTTTCCAATGCATTGGCCCTTCACATCAGGTCGTCAAAGTATTAGAGCTTCAGCTTCAGCTTCAGTCCTCCAATGAATATTCAGGGTTGATTTCCTAAAATGACTTTGACTGGTATGTCCCAAAACCACTACTTAGAAAACAAACATAAAATGTACATGCTAAAATTTCTTACTGGTTTAATGAAATAAGGGGGAAAGTTATTGGGGGTTTGCAAGTTTATTTATAACATCATCTTTAAAAATATCCACTGACCTACATTTATGGAAAGAAAAAACAGTCAACTCCAAATGTAATTGTTATCTTGCCTGGTATTTATTAATAGACAGATGGCTGTTATCATTGTTAAAATGCTCTGGGTTGACAGAATTTCATTTACATAAATGGGTAGAAAGTCCTTTTCTTACTTGTCCAACAAACTGGAGACAAAGTGCCTGCCAGTGTTTTAATTTCTTTTTCATGTTCTGGTTAGAGAGTGAGGAGAATGCTTTCACTCCACAGTGTCATGAATATGATAATCTATGGAAATCACGGAAAGCAGGTACTTAAGTTAAGCATATACTGTACTATGAGAATCCCTGATGAATTCAAGTCTCTTCTGTTTGGAGAAGATGTTGTTGCCTGTGAAGTGACAGACTGCCAGATGTTCATGGAGTAGCAAGGTAATGGGCTCAGATCTGAGGCTCTTCCCCACCCCCACAGATGACAGCATTTACTTTAGGCTACAGAATGGGCTTGTCTTCATTCTTTAAGCACTAGTGTTTATATTTACTTCTCAACTATCAACTCTTCATTTCCTTAATTTTATTACTTAAACATGCAAAGCTTAAAGTTGTATAACTATGTGAGCAATTTTTACTCCATAGAATATATGCAGTCTAAATGGAAAATAATCTTCCATGGTGTAAAACATGCTTAATCCATTGACTTCCCTTGTAAACACTGGGGAAAAAAGTTTATTGGAGGGAGGGAAAAATTTATTCTAGGGTAATATTAAGCACATAGGAAACTATGCTAAAGTACATGTAAGATAGTAATAGTAAAAACTGTAACACCCTGCTGGGATTTCTATAAAAATAATGATGTTGAAGATAAGAGCTAGTATTTATTAAGTGCCTAATATGTACAAAGCTCTGACTTTGTTTTATATACTAAGTATAAATTATATAATCCTTACTACAGCCTTATGAAAAATTATTCCCATATTATGAATTAGGCAACTGAGACATGAAGGTTAAAAAAAAATTTGCCTAGGTCAAAAACCTAGTAAATAATGGAACCAGGACTGGAAGCCAAGTTCACGTCAAGGACTGCACTGTTTATCCTAAATATACTATATACTGCTACCCAATACCTTCATTCACTAAGAATATTCAATGAGTCAGCCAGAGTTCAAGCTTCTTGGGAAATATCAATGAACAAAATTGATAAACAACTTAACCTGGTAGTCTATACCTTCTAGAGAAGATAGAGAAAAAATATTAATTATTAATTATAGGATTATTATTGAAAGTGAGATATGCAGAGTATGATTTGAAGGGTCTGCTTTGAGTATAAGGCTATAGGAATTTATAAGACTTGAGAAAAGCAAGAAGACCAGTATGGCAGCAATATAGTGAATTAAGAAAACAGAACTGAAAAAGTAGTCAGAGACCAGATAAATCTGCAGTTGTTGTGAAGCTTCTATATTTTATTTTAAAGACACTGGGAAATCACTGGAGAATTTTAAGCAGAGGGGTGACCTGTTCTCATTTCTGTTGGAGACAATGGCTCTGGTTGCTATGTGGAGAATACATTATAGCAAGCCAAAAAAGAAAGGAGGCAGATGATTAGGAGGCTACTGCTCTGTTCCCTGTGAGAGACAGTGAAACCCAGACTAGTACCTCATCAGTGAAGACAGTGAGAAGCGGAGAATTTGGGAATGTCTGTTGAGGGTGGAGCCTAGGTGTTTTGCTGAAAGAATAATCTAAGCAGGATGGTAAGGGAAAGAAAGAACCTAGAAGAAAGAAACTAGAATAACCCTAGGTTTTCCACTTGAGCAAATGGGTGAGCAGTCACTCCATTATCTGAGTTGAAGAAGATTAGAAAGAAATCTGTTTGGAGTGAAATAGTAAGGAATCTACTTAAGATACATTAATTTTGAGATTGCTTCCCAACATTTAATTAAATATGTTGACTGAGGTGCTGGACTTAAGAGTCTGAAACCCAGTATAAAGAACAGTATCGGAGCTATAAATTTGAAAGCCACAGCTGAAATGATATTTAAGGCCATGAGACAAGATTAAATCACTTAGAAAGAGTATGTTGATAGAGGGGGGAAAAAGAGTGTCTAGAACTGAGTCTTGGGTATTCTAAGTTATAAGTTTCATAAAGAAAAGTTTAACCAGCCAAAGAGATACAGAAATGATGTAGGAGGAAAAGAAGGGTAGTATTTTAAGAAAGAAGAAGGGGTTTTTTCCTAGGTTGAATATTACTGAAAGATAAAGTAAAATGAAGGGCCTCCCCGAAGGCTCAGAAGGTAAGGAATCTGCCCACCTGCAGTGCAGTAGACAAAGGAGACACGGGTTCAATCCCTGGGTTGGGAAGATCCCCCAGGGGAGGAAATGGCAACCCACTCCAGTTTTCTAAGTCACAAAGAGTCAGACACTACTGAGTGACAAAGCACACAAAGTAAAATGAGCACAAAATAATGGCCGTGTAATTTGCAATATAAAGGTACTTTTTGACCTCATTACCAAAGCATTTCCTTAGTTAGGAAAAGAGGAGAGATTCCTGAAAGGAATATCAGTTTATTTCAGTAGCTCAATCGTGTCCACGTCCGACTCTCTGCAACCCCATAAACTGCAGAACGCAGGCCTCCCTGTCCATCGCCAACTTCCGGAGTTTACTCAGATTCATCTCCATGGAGTCGGTGATGCCATGCAGCCATCTTATCCTCTGTCGTCCCCTTCTCCTCCTGCCCCCAATCCCTCCCAGCATCAGGGTCTTTTCCAATGAGTCAGCTCTTCACATCAGGTGGCCAGAGTATTGGAGTTTCAACTTCAACATCAGTCCTTCCAAAGAACACCCAGGACTGACCTCCTTTAGAATGGGCTGGGTGGATCTCCATGCAGTCCAAGGAACTTTCTCAAGAGTCTTCTCCAACACCACAGTTCAAAAGCATCAATTCTTCAGCACTCAGCTTTCTTTATAGTCCAACTCTCACATCCATACAAGACTGCTGGTAAAACCATAGCTTTGACTAGATGGACCTTGGTTGGTAAAATAATGTTTCTGCTTTTTAATATGCTGTCTAGGTTGGTCATAACTTTTCTTCCAAAGAGCAAGGGTCTTTTAATTTCATGGTTGCAGTCACCATCTGCAGTGATTTTGGAGCCCAAGAAAATAAGTGTCTCATTCTTTCCATTGTTTCCCCATCTATTTGCATGAAGTTATGGGACTGGATGCCATGATCTTAGTTTTTTTGAATGTTGAGTTTTAAGCCAACTTTTTCACTCTTCTTTTTCACTTTTATTAACAGGCTCTTCAGTTCCTCTTCACTTTCTGCCATAAGAGTGGTGTCATCTGCATATCTGAGGTTATTGATATTTCTCTGAGGTTATTGATATTTCTCCCAGCAATCTTGATTCCAGCTGGGGCTTCATCTAGCCTGACATTTGTCATGATGAACTCTGCATAGAAGTTAAATAAGCGGGGTGACAATATACAGCCTTGACATACTCCTTTCCCTATTTGGAACCAGTCTGTTGTTCCATGTCCGGTTCTAATTGTTGCTTCTTGACCTGTATACAGGTTTCTCAGGAGGCAGGTAAGGTGGTCTGGTATTCCCATCTCTTTCAGAATTTTCCACAGTTTGTTGTCATCTACACAGCCAAGGCTTTGGTGCAATCAATAAAGCATATTGTGTGTTAATGTAAATAATATTTTTAAAAAAATAAGATTGAATCACAGGATGAGCATAGATGGAAATTACAGAAGCAAATTCCTTCAGATCATCAGGTGTATATGAGAGATAGAGCCCTCGATGAATTATTGGAAAGAACCAGGATGCTTCCCATCTTAATAGAAGAAAAGATGAAGGATAATAGTACAAATGAGGTAGATTTATAAGATTCAGGATAGAAAAATGGCTTCAAAGATTTTAACCAATAATGTAATGATTTTTAACTAAGACTATTAGCTAACAATGAGAAGGAGTGGCAGTTTAGATTTGAGAGGAAAGAAGGAGGTATAAAAATGTCATTTTGTAATGAGAAAGCCCCAGGTTGACAGTGGTAACATACCAAGGCTTATTGGACAGGACTGAGTGCCCAGCTGGGGACAAGGAGCAGTTATATTCTCTATTCATATATAGTTTTCAAGTGTAAACATAAAATAACTGGGTACTTGGGTTAAATACAGGCAAAAATTTTGCTTGATGTGTCCAAAAAGGGTTAGAAGTTGTCTGATAGGATAAGACCTTAAATAAATGGTTAGATAAATATATATCAATGAAAATTGTGATAAATATTGTATGTATTTATAGTATTATTTATTTATGTTTAATCCTATTACATGAAAAACTACTACAAACTACTAAAAATGCCAAAAACCTTGCAGAAGTTTTAGGTGAAATGGCAGCCAAAAAGTTTGGGAAGAACATGGTCAATGTAGTAGGCAATGGGGTTAAGCTTGGAGTTGGGAGACCAAGGTCTGCGTTTGCTCTGCTACCCACTGTTATGTGGCCTTGGGCATTAAGTGTTAGCCACATCAGTGGGCTCAAGTTTCATCAGTATTATAATAATTATGTTATGATAGAAATTGAGATAATACACAAAAACAATTTCTAAAACTTTAAGATCTATAACCATGTTATTTGGTTTTAGAATTTGGTACTAATTCTTCTTGGGACACATATATTCAACAACTGGTTGATGTCTGGTGAAGCTCAGATAATTATGTAACTAATAGGTGATGTCTTTGCTGTCTTCATTTTGTGGTATTAGTCAATGCCAAGCATTAGGCTCCTCTTTAGGCCCAAGGGCTAGGGTAGGGGATAGAAAGAACCTCAGCATGGACTACACAAACGTTGGCCTTTGTAAAGGCCACAGAATCAACTGGGTTGTACCCTCAGCGATATTTGACCTCCTGTGATAATGGCCTAGGTTCACAATTGTTTTAAGTAAATTTTCAATGAAATAATGATTTTTATAACTATGATTTATAAAATATTTTGTTGTTTGATATTTTTATGAAGAAGATGTCAGGCGAGTGTATGCTCCTTGGTTTTTGTCTCGTCACAACAAAGATTTGGAGTGACGGACATTAAAGCCCCCTCGGCATGTCACAGCTCTCGGGTCTTGGACAGACTGTGTTATAGCTCTCAGGTCTTGAATGGACTGTGTTATAGCTCTTAGACAAATCAGTGTTATAGCTCAGTGTTACAGCTCTATTTTATTTAGAAGATAGCAGGAAAATCCATCTTCGAGGTGTGAGGGCACGTCCATCCAAAGACACGAAGAGAAGAGCACCCCAGCGCGTGGGAGAGAGAGCGAGCGAGCCCTTTGGCTCCTCTTTATTTGTGTGTCCCAAA